>JAKCPI010019781.1:0-160027 GCA_023213315.1 Euborellia annulipes | reverse complement strand
GATAAAAATCAATTAACTGAGTGAAAAACTCAAAAATAAAATGATAAAATTTATTCAGAGTCGAAATAATATTAAATTTTATATACTACACATATAATCATAATATTATAAATCAAATTGAGATAATAATAAAACGAAAATGATTATTAATGTTGAGATGACGACCATAGATTATTTAAATTCCCTTATTAGGCCAACTTTTATTTTTGTTTTTTCCTTATCGGGAAAAAATCCATTCGTGAATGTTCGTTTCATTCAACTACTTTAGATAAGATTATCTGTTATTAGCAGGATCAAATGATGATTCATTTCGCAGTAAGATCCCATCCCTAATAGCAACATAAACAATAATATGCTCAAAATGTTATAATCAGGGCCAGATACTTGTTCATTTCACACCGAGATGGCAACTAAACAAGAACAGACTGTCTCCTTAACTCTGAAACAGGGAATCCTTCGAGGCCGAATCGTCGCCTTGTCTGAAAAATTGGGTGGTGGGCATTTTTACAGCTTTCAGGGGATCCCTTTTGCACAACCGCCAATCGGAGAACTTCGCTTCAAGGTTAGAATTATATTTTTTAAATATGCCTATTTTCAATTCTGCTGTTTACATTTTTCATTCACTCAAAGATCAAGAAAAAGAAAATACTCACTAGCAAATCCACAGAATAAATTACTTTTGAGAAATGCGTTTTTATATTATAATATTTGGCCAAGTATATATATAGCAAATGTCTCTGAAAAAATCCGCGTTCGATTTTTCTAAATATCTATTTCTGAATCATATGAAGACAATAATTAGTTTGATTTGTTTCTGATAACTTTTTCTTATATTTAGGCCCCTGTAGGTGCACCGTCGTGGTCAGGAGTACGCGATGCTTTCACCGAAGGGCCTCGCAGCGTGCAAAAAGAATGGATGACAGGCACAAACAAAATGATTGGAGATGAGGACTGTCTCTATCTGAACGTGTATGTCCCTGGTAAACAGCCTTTGGAATTGTTTCAATTTTTGCCTGTGATGGTATGGATCCATGGAGGTGGTTTCGAAGAGGGCTCAGGCGATACTGATCTCTACGGACCTGAGTTCTTTATGGGAAATGGCTCTGTCATCTTGGTAACCATCAACTATCGAGTTGGTCCTCTAGGTATGTGCTTCTTTTAGAGTTGGTAAGAACGATACAATTCCAATTGAATTAATTTCCGGAAATGGGCTGGCTATCCAAAACCAAAGGCGAATACAAGAGCAACTGGTTCTTGGTTAAGCGACTTGAAATCTTATTTATTAAAGAATCTCATTAAATATCCCACATTTAATCATTTTATTATGAAATTTTTTTGATTTTCCTTCATTTAATAATAAAATGGAGAAATCTGGTTGTTTCTTGATGGCTGGTTATTATGATATGAGGATGTGGCATAAGGGCAGCCAAGGCGAAAAATAAAATAAAAATCTATTTTTTGTCGAAGAAATCTGGTTTATTTTTTGATAAGATTTACTACTTTAAAAGGAATTTCTTAATCATGAATGAAGAATCCGTCACTAAGTAGAAATCTAAAAATTTATATTAATCCTTGAATAAATTTCATGTTTTATTGGTTGAATCTTTTTACTTTCTCTTACCTCTATATATATTTTTTTTTTTTTTTTTTTTTAAACATTCACACTTTTTTCTCATTCGCACTCACACTCACACACACATTCACAGTCTTTTCGGCAACTGAGGCCATTTAAGACTTTGACGATAACCGTTGTAAGTAATATATAAATTGTAGGTTCAGGCATTTCTATTTAAGCCATCTGGTATCCAAATGGCTTAAATAAAATCATCGGACTGCCTGGGTCCGAACCCGCGACGTTTTCTATATATGTTAATATATATGAGAGAAAGTATTGGATTTATGTCAAAAATTCGATGTCAAGATTTTGATGGATATATACGTTTTCAGTTTTTTTCGATTTTATCAAAATTCGCTCAAACGATTTTGATTAAATTTCAAAAATCAATTATTATATATTACATTATTATTATATTTTACATGCTTTAAAATGTATATTCTTATTTTGCTCTCAAAATTGTTTGAAGACCACTTTACTCTTGTACTTCATAAGAAAGATAGGAGAAATGGTTGCCATGGTAACAAAATATAAATACATGTTTATAAATTTTACATCTTCAATTCTAATATATCGGCGGAAACTAAACATATACCAACACAAAAAATCTGGTGTGACAAGCTCAGAACACAACTTTCAATTACCGAAGGTAAGAGAAAGTTGTGTGTTGTGCTACCAGTAACACCAGATTTTTAATTTTTTTTACAGATATAAGTACCCCTTATCATTTTCTCTTGTATAATTATTTCATTATTAAGATTATTATTAATTAAGTTTTGTTTTATACAATAGAAGAAAGGAGCAGGCAGCCAAGAAATAAAACTATCTGTACAGGAAACACTTTCGGTTTTAATTAAATAAGGCCATCATCAGTCCTTCAGATAAAACAATTTTATGACAAACTTAGCGCATCGTATATAAGCTGATAGCATTGCATTGTATTTTGTTCAAATAAATTATGAATAATAACTACACACCCACTAACAACTCCACAATTTGATTCAATGCTGTGTCATTTAAATTCATACTCTCAATAATGGACTGAAGATGGCCTTATCTAATTAAAGCCGAAATTGTTTCCTGTACAGAGAATTTTATTCCGGGGAGAATGCTTATCTGGCTGCCTGCTCCTTTTTTCTATTTTTTAAATACAACAGCCACTTTATTTCTACTGTAATTTTTTAAAAATATTTTGGATCTCTTTTTCAGGATTCATGTCTCTGGGTACGGAAAAGATTCCTGGAAATGCAGGTCTTAAAGACCAAGTGTTGGCTTTGAAATGGGTACAGGAGAACATCCTTTGGTTCCGAGGAGACCCTGACAATGTCACCATCTTCGGCGAGAGTGCTGGAGGAGCTTCTGTTCATTATCTCTTGCTCAGTCCTTCTGCCAAAGGTTAATCATTTTATTTTTTAGATTTAGATAAATCTTAATAATTCGCCTCAAGGGATTAAATTCTAGCAAATAAGCATAGTAGCAGAAATGTTCCCTTTTGCATTTATTTTAAAATATAATTTTCGTTATTAAAACCAGGTCTTTTTCATCGTGGGATTCTCCAATCTGGATGCGCATTAAATGGCCCAGCGGATAAAAATCAAAATAAAAAACACACGATAAGACTTGCCAAAGCCCTTGGTTGCGATTCTGAAGATCTTGATGTCATAGCCGATTTTCTACAAAATGTTCCTGCATATACACTAACTGAAAGAAAAGCGGAAGCGCTCGAAGACGTAAGTAAGTCTTTTAGAATCACAAACCAAAGTGTAGGATTATTATGTCAAATTCGTATGAGCTCTGTGAAATCTGTCTGTCCTTTTGCATTTCATGAAAAAAGCAAAGCTCAAAATATGTTAGGGCCAAATTATTTGCAAACACAGATATTTCTTTAGTGGAGATAAAACTCTCGCACACATTAGATGGTGTTCATTCCTGGGTGAATCTCGGTACATTAAAAAGAAAATGAAAGAGTGTTCAAAATAAAATGCCAAAAAGTCCTTAACAAAAATTACGTTAAAATATATCATAAAACTATTAAACTCTCGATGTTTTTACTTTCTCTTATCTATATGTAGCCTCTATATTAATATACATATACTGTATAAGGCTTATAGAGAGAAGTATTGGTTTCATGTCAAAAATTCGATGTCGAGCGTGTCTGTCACTGTTTGTGTGTTCAATAAATTAATAAATTCTTCAAATCAAAAAAATGCACCTCTCTTTTCTGAGTTATATAAAAGCGAGGAAATATTTTCACTTAAATATTATAAAACCCCTACAGAATTTTATTTGTTTCATATTTCCTCGCTTTTATATAACTCAGAAAAGCGAGGCGCATTTTTTTGATTTCACCTCGACTCCAGGCAAAAATAATACGAGGCGCCCCTTTTTGCATCTCCGATGTTTTTGGATGAGATAAATATTAGATCTATATATGAATATTTACCTGAAGGATCCGCTTGGTCACACTCGCCGAAGATTGAAGACTCGTTGATCAGCCTCCATAGACCAACCATCCCACAACTAATAGAAAAAGAGAAAATAAATATTAATGCATATGAAGACTCATAAAAAAAATGAATGCATTCTATTATATTAATAATTAACGTACCATGTAGACTGCTTCTTCCAACGATGTCGTAATCTCTTACCTATTGCCCAATTAGATCTATTGGGCAATAGGTTTATAAAAATAATTATATAAGAAATGTTCTATAAAAACTTTCTGAATGGCATTTGGTTCTAGGATCGAATTTGTTTGAATATCTTCGTCCAACCTGAAATACTGTAAGCCGCATAAAAGAACTTCGGTCAAAAATTTTGCTTTTTCACCAACCATCACTGGCTATTTATTATGAAGTGTGGTGTAACTAAGCACATCACTCATCTCTCTTAGTTCTTCGATAATTCGATAATCATTTTTTTATTTATTTATTAAGCGTCCTAAAAAAAAATTAAAGTATTAGTTTTTATACAAGTGAATTATATGTTAAAGGTCAAATGCATTTATTAATATTTACCTTTTAATTCAAAATTTTTGCTCTTCTTTCAATAAATCACACTCACATATTCACTTAAGTAATAAAAATCAACACAAAAAAGTTTTATTTTCATTTACTAAAACAAAAAAAAAGTGTTTGTAGTAAAGGAAAATAATAATAGAAAAAAAGAGCAAAAAAGTTTTGACTTTCTTGTCTAATAGAAATAAAAAAAACCGTAAACCGGGAGTCTGAAGAATCAGTGAGAATGAACGTGATTTTTTGGATTACGGACAAAAGAGTGAGGGGGCCAACCTGTAAGAGATCCTACCTAATCTACAATCACAAATTACGAAGAAATAAATGTGTGTGATCCCGTCCCCACCATCAGATCGGTGGAGCCCTCGGGTATGTCCATAGACTCAAAAGGATTGCAATTTGAACCCTCCAGGATATTCCTGGAGAAACTGCAAGCCTTCCCTGACTCATTTAAACCGATAGAGCCACCTCAAACTCATTCTTAAAGATACAAAAACATATTAGACTCCGAACGCGTCAACAAAAGACTTCTTTTTGCAAACACAACAAAAACACTTGAGAACCTGGGCTTTGATCTTTCAATCAGATCTGACCGCATCTCCTTATAAATCAAAGAGAAAATCATTCATTTTAGCCCTCTGTATGGATCCTAAATAAAAAACAAATCAAGGGTTCCTACCAAAAAACGAACTAGCTAATGATTAGAGAAGGGTCTCCTGAAGCTAATAAACAACAACAACAACGAATATCCAACAGAGGTCTAGAATGAAAGAGATTCTCGTTGATTTCTCCACTAATAGATTCACGGGGAGTAGCTGCAAGTTCAAAAACAATAAAAATTCCTCTCGTTGGCATGGTGCGCCCACCACCCTTTATATTCAAATTATTTAACTACAATTTAAGGTGTGAAAATGAATTTTCTAAATTATAGTAAATCAATTGAAAAGTGAATACATTTAAATTTGTATTCTTGTTTAAAAATCACACCTTAAGAGCCTGGGTACCAAGTTGATGTTGAAATCCATCCATATCCTTTGCACCATGCTAAAACTTACATTTGTTCTAAGGCTGCTCGAAGTTCTCGACATCTGTAAAAAAGAAAAGGAACAAATTAGTAATTTTGTATTTTGTTGCTATTTATGCATTTGTGTGTGTGTGTGTGTTGTGTGTGTGTAGAGGGGCTATCAGAGGAGGGCGAGTGAGGTAAGACGAAGAGCCTCTCAATATTTGGGGCCAGGTTTAGACAAAAATATAGGAAAAGAAAGGGAATGTGGAAAGAAATTTAAGCTACTATAAAAAAGTAGGAAAAGTAGAAAAAATCCAATGCTATTTTCTCTACTTTCCACTATTTAGGTCTCGAATTGTCTCTGAAAGGTCACTGTGTTTAAATGTTAGAATAATAAAAAAATATTTACCTTGGAGGGTGCTCGAAGGGACACGAAGCTGCTCAGCATCAGCTCCACACGAACGCACAAACACTAACCCTAACACTGAATCACACTGGAGACACACACGCACATCTGAAAATAAAAAGAAAATATTTATTAGAATATTACTTAATTACAATTGAGATAATAGTCACAAGGCAAAGAGAGAAAAAAACAAAAAGTGTATTTATTGTTTAGGTCATTATGGAGCTAAATTTGAAATTCCATTTAAATCGGTGAAGAAACAAAGAAATTAAATATAAAAAAAGCTGCCCCACTGCTATGCAAAGACACGTCCTAGCATGCTCTCAAACGTTTGGATAATAACAATAATATTAAAAGAAACTGAATTAAACCAGTTCAATTTTCAGTGAAAATAAATCTCTTCCTAATAGATATCTAGGCCTATTTTAAAAATATTCGAGTGCAAATTGAATAGGAAGATCCTCCTTATGATTTGAATAGGTGGGTTCAACTTGTCTGAACAGGTTTAGTCCGGGCATGATCTCACTATATAAGATTAATAATATAGAAAGTAATTCAATCAAGTAGAGTTTAGCAAAAGTATTATATTTTAGAAAATAGCAAAATTTGTTTCGATGAGGGAAGAAATTTTTAGAAGAGAGAGAGAGTGTCGTTCGGATAGATAATCAAGAGAAAGAGAGAATATTCCCCTAGCAAGTGAGAGATGGTGAGTGAATTCATGAGAGAGAATAATTTGAAATGATAAGGGATAAAATTATTCAATTGACAAAATGATACGAATTAAAAAATTCAGAGTCAAGTTTTTATATATTCTTTGTGAAAATAGCTTGGCTTGGATCATCGTATATTGTATAAGGATTTTTTTATATATAAATATGAAATATTAATTATAAAATATATTTCAGTTTGCTTATTTATAATATTTTAATTAAATTTATTCAACGATTTAGAAATAAAAATGTAAAATACCTTTAAAAGCAACGAGAAAGGCTAAGAGAAGAGAACCGTGCTGCAAGGAAGCAGCCATGTTGGATGGATATGTTGATACAAACAACACAGAGACGATCTAAACACTATGAAGCCTCTCAGGCAACTAAGCAGGTGGCGTTGTGCACCTCCTTATTATTAAAAGAATAGGGCTCCAGAGTAGAGAGCTAGGCAAAGTGATTGTCCAACATTAATAAGCGAGCCGAATCTCAGCTGGGGATCGAATCTAAGCATTTGGAAGGAGGAGGGGGTGATGACGTATATATCCTCCCCCCTAAACTTTCCCGGGCTTGGGCCTGAAGCGATTATTAAAACATAACCCAAATCGCATCTTTGTTGGCTCGTGGAGGGCGCGCATTTAATAGAATTAAAATAAATGAATTAAAAAATAAAAAAACGAATTAACATCTATTTTTACTTTCTCTTACCAAGAAATATAAATATCAGCTTCTTGATTAAAATTGTCTCATATTGATTTTTATTATTTTTTTTTCCAGACCAATGGATTAATGAACTTTATTTTCCCACCATGTATCGATGGAAATTTAAAAGATAGTTTTCTACCTGAAGAGCCGAGACAATTAATGGAAGTCGGAAACTTTACGCAAGTTCCACTTATGATTGGAACCAACTCATTAGAAGGATTCGTCTTCAATATGTGTAATTATCTCCTTCTTTCTTTCAAATCTAATTCAATTTAAATAATCTCAGTTTTACTATTTTTTTAGTTTTACTAAATTCTCCAAATTTTTTTTGAGAAAATCAATCAAGATTTATCAATATTGATACCTAAAAATCTTTTAGAAGGCATGACGCCTGAGAAAAAACAAATTATTTTGGATCAAGTAAAGAAACTTTATTTTGACGATAAGACAATCACCGATCAGAATCTTCTTCCTTTATTCAAAGTAAGTGTATTTTTAGAAATTATTATAATTCTTGCCTAACTATTATAGGCTAATTGAATTTGTTAAAAAATAAATCCCCAGACGTCACATTTTCAATATCAGGAGGGATATAAATATGAGTCTTTTTTTTTAAGGTATTTTTTGGCAACTGAGTCCATTGAATTTAAGAAGATATCAATTAGAACAAATTCAATTTGAAAAAAATTTAAAAATAATAGTATTTAAAATAAATTAATGACTTTTTTAAAGAGGGTTTTATTCAAAGATAAAATGAGTAATATAAGGAATTATAATTTAAAAAAAAAAATATTTCAAAAGTTACATTGAATTTGTGCTCAATAAGTCAATCTAATTTTTTACTTGAAGCTTGATAAGCTCGTTTTTTGAAATCAATCTAATTTGTTTATTTTTACTTTTTTACTCTTTTAGTTAGCATCAGATTTATATTTTTTGATTGGCATTTACGACATAGGTGAAGAATTATTTAGAGGTTGCTCCTACCCAACCCGTTTATTTGTATCAATTTTCTTATGAGGGAAATCTAGGGTATTGGAAGAAACTCTGTTCTGGAGGAAAACCAGCCATTCCAGGAGTATGTCACGGTGATGAACTGGGCTACCTCTTCCAGGCGCATAAAATGACAGCAGAACCTAAACCAGGAAGCCGGGAATTCTACGTAATGGGATGGCTGATTGATATTTGGACTGATTTTGCTAAAATCGGGTTAGTCTTAACTATTTAATAATAATAAAAATTTTGATTTCCTCCAACTGGTGTCCGGGGGGCCTGGTAACGGAGAAGTTCAACAGTCACCACAATCGTTGCAGTTAAGCAGTGCCAAGCCCGGCGAAAGCGCTGGGATTGGTGACCTCAAGCAATCAGCGGTAGCCATAGGTACTATTGTATTGTAAATTATTTAATAATTGTCCTGCCTCTGTAGCCGAAAAGGGTTGAAAAAAAATAGACTTCCAGAATCTCTACTTTATCTAACAATATATTCTGTGATTTTTCAACTTCACAGAAATGATTATTTTGTTTAAATAGTTTTCGACACGTATTTATTTGAATCAGCTATTAATATTTAAAACGATTTGGACTTAACTAGTCATAGTTATATTCAACAGATTTTATGAGTATGTTTATTTTGTTGATGGGTCAAACATCTCCTTGGCCTTTGTCCACCGAGGACACGGTGGATGGCAAGTGAAAACACCCCATCTCTCGATAAGGCAGGAGATCCGGGTTCCCCCAAGAGATATTTGGCCCACTAGCAAAATAAACTCATTAATTAAATAGAATGGTGTTCTAATGAGTACTTTTATTTATTCGTACTTATTTCAGAAATCCTTCTGAGAACGTCTCAGATAAATGGACGCCATATACCAAAGAAAATCAAATTTTCTTAAATATCAATTCTATTTTGAATATTGAAGAGGATTATTTCAAGGAAGGTGTAAAATTTTGGAATAAAATTCTTGCTGGTTAGTTAGTTTTATTAAATTATATATCTGAAAAGGATTACTAATACGAGGATTATTTTTTTCAATCGCCGATAAAACAAAATCAAAACAAGAGAGATACCGTAGTTCTAAAATGGTATTTGCAAAAGGTTAAGTACAATACTTGCTATTTTTCCAATACTATTTCTAATAATATTGCAACCAATGCCATCTAAAAACCTGCATTTGTATGGAAGGGTTGGCCTCAGAGCCACTTTTCCGACTCAAGAAGGAAAAAAAATCTCTACTATCAAGTTGGAAGTCTGAACAGGGCGTAGCGAAGAAGAATTTTTTTCAGGGGGGGAGAAGGCCAAAAGTGCCAACTAAATTTAATCAATTTGCCAACTAAATTTAATCAATTTGCCAACTATACAATTCTTTTTTCATTCTATTATATAGACTATTAATTTACTAGAGCTAAACCCGACGCTCCCATCACCTAGTATGTGACATGTTTGAACGTTAAATTCACTCCCCTTCCTTTTGCTATTTTACATATTAATATTCTAATAGTAACTATTAAAAAATTAAAGGTTAAACAAAATTTTGCTAGAAATATAATTAAGGCAATTTTTTTTCAAATGAGAGAGATTCCAGTTTCGCTTTGCAGGTATGATTCTGGAGATGAATTATGCTCGTTAAGCGAGTTCCACTATTCGCACATAGAAATATAAAAGTTTCAACCCAATTTGAGGCGATTTAATGGTTTGCAAAATCGGCTAAAATTTTAAGAATAATCGAGGATTTTTTCAGTTTTTCAAAGTTGAACACCCCTAATAAGTAGAATCTTTTACCATTGGCATTGCCTAACTTTTTGGAAAGTTAAAACTATAGATCATAAACATACTTTTTGCATTCAGGGATGGTAAAATTATATTCAGGAGTGTCCTGAAAAAAATGAAAAAATGCAATTTTTCTAAACTTTTAGCCGTGTTTTGCCCAATAGCCCCCTCATTGGGCTCAAACTTTGCAGTATAGCCTCTATTTCTATTCATTTCAACTAGCCCATCTGCATATTTTAAGGGATTACGACTTAAAAAAAAATCTGGAAAAAATTCAAAATAAGAGTCGCTTTTGAGAGATTATTTATTAAAAATTTAATTTTTCTCTATATCTCTAAAACTAGAGCTGATGGCGCAAAATTGATGGTAAAATTCTATATCTCTATCAAAAACATTGTTTAATTGGAATTCCTTTCCCATTACACATTATAGTAAAATAAAGAAAAATTATTCCATTTCCAATAACCAAATGAACGACTGTGGTTTCTTTTATTTGTTCAAATACTTTATTTTTCTCTTTTAAATAGTCCTAATGACTTTTCTGTGTTTGCATAAATTTATATTCAGTAAAAAAATAAATTTATTTTTTGTGAAAATTAAAAAAATTTTTTTTTTTTTAATAGATGAAAATATAAAAGAAGAAAATTTATATATTTTTTTTTCAAATTAAAATATAAATTTATTTCCCTTGTTAAATAAATTTTATTTTGTCAACTGGTCCTCTGATTTTGCCAACTCGATCCGACCTGGGGGAGACTCCCCCCTCCCCTTGGCTACGCCCCTGAGTCTGAAGAGGACACCGTTCTCAGGTCCGCTGTTGCCAAATGTTATTTAATATTTTGCCTGCTCTGGTTAGGATTGCCTGGACGTCTTGGGGTTAGAATAGGTTAAAGAAAAGAGTTTTGATTTTGTCCGGCGATTGGAAAATTAGCCCTCATACAAATATGAATCTTTTCAAATTTATATTATTTATTTTAATATTTTTCTGTTGTCCCAATAGAAAAGAACCTTCAAAGCTGATTTTGTCGACTTGTAATCCGATTTTTGGAGTTGGCATTAAAAATAGACAATCAAAGATGATTTTAAGTGAAGAGACAAGTCGAGGTAAAAACTTCATAACTGAAGATGAAATATACAAACTAGTGGAAACAGAAAAAGTCGAGGACGTCCATTTAATTTAGTATAGTACTTTTATTTATATTCAAAAGACAAAGATATGTCCTCATAATATTTTATTGTAAAAACATGTCATAAAACTAATAATTGGTCTTTTACCTTTAGGGGATATAGCCTTCTCAGATTTGACTGAAAACTTGCCCAAAAAGATAAAGGAAATATTTTTATTTTGGTTGTTTTAATAGTATGATCTTGAAGAAGAAATAAATTTACCTTTCGTTTAGCAAAGTTGAAATGCTTTCATTTGATACCTTTTTGTCACACTCCCATATACCCAGTGTTCAATTTGTACTATAATCATAACAAAGCAACTCAAAAGATGTATTTGAAGGTTTTATAGCTGATTGTTTTGTAGTATTAAAGAGAGTGCAGCTAAGCGTAATTTCATTTATTTATTTAACACAGACAAGAATGTTCTGGGACATTGTCCCATTGAACATATGTACATAATACTTTTTTCTTTCTTTCTCTATTTTTACATTGTACACATCAATTATTTCAGTTTTTGTAAAAATTTAAATACACGAATCTTGAAGACTGCGAGAGTGCGGGACTCTAATATCCGGAGGAAGAGAGTTCCATAGGTGGGATGAGACCGGAAAGGAACTTGCATACATGTCCGTATTGTGACGAGGAACATATAAGAAGTTGTTAATCAGTCTGGTTTCCCTTCCTCGGACAGTAGATTGAAATACAAATATGTGACTGTCCACATGAAAAGGTACCAAATCTTCATCGGGGCCAAAATTGAATTTTTAGGCTTTCTGGATAGAGCAAGCCGGTATTTTTATCATTTTTATATTTTTTTTTCGTTTGGAAGATATGAATTTTTAAAACTTTGGTTATGAAAAACCTAGTTGTCAGAAAAATGAGTTTTAAAGTTTGTTTGGTCCCTTTTCTCTTATCTCACCTTTGTCTTGAATTTTCAATTTTTTTATATAAAATACATCGATTCTGATGAATCGAATATTTCATCATATAAGATGAAGACCTAGAGAATAGGAATCAGTAATAAAAAAAAATCTATTTTTTTGAACATTTTTAAAGACCCGTAGATTGGCTCTCCTGAAAATTTAGCCCAGTGAAGATTTGGGTACCTTTTCATGTGGACTGTCACATCTTCTTCTTCTTTCTTCGCTTTTATTATTCCCGCGGTGCGGTGTCGGCGGAGGGGGTTTTTTTACGACCGAAAGAAATAGAACAGGCCGGCCCGTCGCACGGTCTGACGCCTGTTGAAAATATAGAAGGGACAGACATGTAAAGAATAGGACTGCCAGTAGAAGCTCGGGTAGCTCGTGGTCACCATCCACGTACCCACAAGATGTGGGCCCTTGAGCATTGCGGACGATCACATATTGAGCGCAGATATGATTGACACCCCACATTAAAGATTTGACAACCGAGGAAATATTTCCGGCGATTGGCAACTGTGAGCCAATTTAAGTCCCGTAGATGCGATGTGATGCGCACGTCCAAACGCAGACCCTTCACAAATCTACACATTAGTTTAATGTCCTCTGGAGTTGCATATTTAATTCCGATATTAGGTCTTTATAGACAACACAGCAATAATCCAGATGGGGAAATTTCCTAAGGGATTGATTTAGGAAACCTTGATTTAACTTTAACTGATAGATCGTACTATTTATTTTATTTCAGAGCTGACGTTTCAAACCTCAGAAAGTTTTATCATCTCTTCACTTTTTTTTTATAAAGTATAAAAATGACACTTTTATTTTTTTCATATGTATGAATTTTTTCTCAAATTTCAATTTGACGCTTTTATATTTATTATTATATATTTAAATTGATAATTTTTAAGTCTTGGAAATGATTTATTAAGAATAAAAAAAATAAGATTTAATTACTTTACAAAAATTATTATTATATATATATAAGTATGATATTTATTAAAAATTAAAAAAAGAAAATTATGTTATGAAATTTAAAATAAAACACAAAATCTACAGCCATGGTTGCCAGGCGGGATCCATTCTGCATAAATTATCATGAGTGTTGGCAGCTGTCACAAGAGTAGCCACCTGGAAAATTGGAAAATGCCGTACTGAATTTGAACGTTTTTTTTTAAACAATAAGGAATCTTACCTTACTATCCGTGCCATCGAAATTAGAAAGGGTGTTAAGTCGACTGGTGATAGCATTTACTGCTCTTGTTACCATACTTATAATAGTCTCACTATCAATATCATTATTAGTAGAGTTGGAGGAGAGATTTGAGGTGGAAGACCCGTGAGCTGTTGACGCCCCATGGGCTGTTATATTCCCACTTTCTGCTTGTTTTTGTAACATTATCTGTAATTTAAAATTGAAATTAATATAAATTCAAAGACACGTGAAAGATAGTTTAAAACCTTTTTATGGCCGGCGATCATTTCATCTCGTAAGATGGCTCTGAGAATTGTCTGCACTTTGAAGCTTGGATGGACCAGACATCGCGCCGATGCAATCATACTGGCGGTCAACGGCCCACCTATGCCTATTGCACTTAGGAACTCGACGATATTTGGAGTCAGTCTAAAAGGAACTGGTCGATTTGCATCGAGATCTCCTAAAAAAAAAAACAACTATATTAAGGCGCTTGAGGAGGCAAAGCTGGTCGCATGTTTTTGCCGATAAGATGGCGGTAGGGGTCTTAAAAATTTATCCAAAAAGCCCAACTATTACGAAAATTTGTCAACAGATGGCAGGATGGTAGGGGTATATTTAATCTCATGCATTTGTTTTTCGTTTTTTCGTTATCTTTTAATAATGAATAATTTATAATTATTATTTTATATTATGCCCGTGACCCGTGGCTCAAAGAGAAGACACTAGCTTCTCGCGCCGGAGTCTCGGGTTCGCTTCCCGTCCCAAGCGAGAAAAATTTATTTTATTTGATTTGACTACAAATCATTTGAAATAAATAGGAATGGGGTCTAAATGGCCTTAAATGCCGAAAAGACCTTAAAAAAAAAGAAAAAAAATGTATATTATATTTCATTTATACAGCATAAAAATTTCTGTTCTCTTCATAAAAAAATATTTTTCTTTTATTACTATGAACGAAGTTTTTATTAAATATATTATAAAATAATTACCTGAAATATCATCAACATCAAATTTGAAATATGATATATTTATTAATCCAGAGTCTTGGTGAATATACATCATATCCGGATTCAAACGAGTCAAAAAAAGGACATGCTCAGCAAAACATGCAAGCGCAAGTTGGAGAGTAAACTGAAAATGAATGAAAAATTATGAATAAATTCAATATAATCAAAAAAAAAATAAAAAAATATTAATTACTATTTTTCTAAAAGTCCAATAATCTGTAGCAGCTGGAAATGTACGAAGAGCCCATTCTCGGAATAAAGTTCTTGGAATCATAGAGGTTTGGATATCTTTGAGGATCTCTCGTAGGACCTGATGACTTGGTTGACTTCCTCTTGACTGAAACAAAAATTTATTGCAAGATTTTTTAGTCCTCTTTTTCATCATCGTAAGGCCAAATAGGATCGCCAATTTTGGTCCTGGGTTTGTATAACGATACGTCTTCACACGTATCTATATAAACCACCCCTAAATATGTTCATAAAAAAAAACTAGGTACATCCTATTCTAGACTAGAGAAATGAAATCAGGAGCGTCTAAAGAGGGTTTTTTCTTGTTTCTAAATATCAGTGAACCTGAAAATCCAAATTTTCTTGAACTTTCACTCTACATGTGAAGTTGAAGTTTGGTAACCCAATGGCATACCACAAGCTTTCGAATAAAATCGACAAAAAAATACTAGTGCTTTTTTAGTTTGTGTCGACTTTCTCAAAATTAAAATTCATAAGTGATTTGTAAAATTACCAGGCAGTAGAGACCGTAACTTAGTTTGATCATTTACGCCCATCGTTAGTTTCCGGATCATTGAACACTCGATCATCCTGAGGATTATCAATATCGTCCCACCTTTGCATCGTCGTAAGAATAAAGCCTCTCGGCCAGAGAAGCTAGAGCCAGACAACAACGCACCCGGTTCAAGTAACAGTTTGACTCTGCCCAAAGGACAGAGTGATTTGAAAGAATTTCAATCGTCCTATATATATTCATTGATCTGAGATTTCTCTACCGGTGGCTATTCTTCATTTTGAGTGAATTATAAAATTTATTATTGAATAGAGTCAAAAAATATTTTACACATTTTCTCAATTAGTCAAGCACTTCTACCGTTTTTTTTTTTTTTTTTTTTATATATATATATTTTTATCAGCTTTAATTATTAAGGATTTCTTACTTGATAAGCTGCTAGACGATCGTAATAACGAACAATGGGTGCATCATGTTCTATCCCCAAACGTTGACAACTTTGTTTATAAATATCGAGTAATGATATTGATGCCGGATTGTCTTCAATTAATCTCATCTGAGGCGAAACTGCAACCACTCGAGGAACAGTAAAATGAAGGAATCTTCGAGAAGTTTCCTACAAAAAAAATGCGACAAAATTTATTTATTTTTTCTTAATAAAAAAAATCTTCCATTTTAAATAAAGATAATTAAAGAACTATATATATATCATGTGTTGGACCATAAAGTCAATATGATTTTACCTTTTGTTTCGTGAGGAAATGATTAAGCATTCTTAAGAGCTGAAGAACTCTCTCTTCTCTACGAGCATCTCCAAGACCAGAATCGTTGACTACGAGATAGGGATATATTTTTCCATTGTGACCTCGTATAAATAAACGCCGCGCGGCCGTGTTGTGCTTTTGAACGATATCTACACGAGGCATGAAACGCGCCACTCGAACATAATAATGCGAGTGTCGTGGTAAGAGGAATTCACCTGGAAGTTCAACTTCCGCCGTTTGAAGACTAAATGTGCTTAAGAATCGACATTTTTCTTCTATTAAGAACGACCTAAAAAAGAAAAATATACCATAAAAAGAGGGGATTTTAGGAGGGAGGAGTTTGGAAGTAACATCTCTTATTTACTCTTATACTCACTTTGGTAAAGTTTTAACTTTGGATTCTAGAATGGTTATCCATTTCCTTAATTTTCCAATTAAATTATGTAATTTCATTGCCCCCGGAACATTAAAATCGAAATCAGAAGAGAATTGGATTTTAAGTTCTTGGAAAACAGGATCTTGCACGGTGGCTCGAGCTCTACTGGCAAGACTCTCGTTGCCTGAGCCCCAGTGACTTGAACCTCCGCTTACATTGCCTGAAACGTTCTCTGAAAAAAGTTACATAAAAAAAAAAATTCACACAATTTGAAAAGCACTATAAGAAATTATGAAGTACAACAGTACCTCAAATAGTTCGGTTAATCGATTCCACAGATTTTCCGGACTATTTGAAACCAAAGATTTATTTACTCAAAAAAACAAAAAAAATAACGATGGAGCTGAAGCCCCGAGTGTTTTTAAAACAACGCACTAATCAGTATATACAAGATAAATAAAATTCCCTCAATTTAAATTTTGTATATAAACAATAGTTGAAACAGGCAGCCAGGTAATTGGTCTCCTGCCTGCTCCTTTCACCATAAAGACCTTTTTGGCCCATGAGGGCATTGGTTCGAAAATATCATTTTGTTTATTAAAAAGGGAAGTTCAGTCGAAGAAACCGATTAAGATTTGGATTGCTTTATTTTTAAAAAGTGGTTGAGTTAGTGGCTGTAGATATTGCAATGTTGGGTAGTGAGGATGCAGCCAAAGAGATTTTGGACCAAAGAAAAACACCAATTCCAATAGATATTTTTAAAAATTAATTCCTTTATAAATTTTAATCTTAATAAACCCAATAATTTTTTTTGGTTGCTCCTTTTCCTTTTTAATCTTAATAAAATGAATGAAGTTAATTACATTCAAATAAAAATAATTAAATTTTGCCAAATATGTACTTACCAATGCCAATGCCAAAGGTGCTAACGAGTTTCTTAACAAAATTGATTGTATGTGGAGTAATAGGGGCATCGGCAACATTTCCCCTATTCTCAAATGCCAGTGCCAAGCACTTTGCAAGACCCTGTCGCAGCTGCCTCAAGACTTCTTCGTAACAGCTCTCCCGGAACCATAACATCTATAAAACAAAAATTATTATTTTCAAAATACAGTAGAGTCCCGGTAATCCGAACCTCGCTAATCCGAACTTCCTGTTAATCCGAACTCTTTTTGCGTACGATTTTTTTTTTTTTTTAAGAAGAATATAAATGAAAATTAGACATTAAAGGAACTTTATTTTATTATTATTATGAAATATTTATTTAGAGTTTAATATCACCGACAAGTTTCACGGTTTACAACGTTATAAATACGACTTTATTATCAAAATTAACTAATTCAAGCTTACAATTCCGGTTAATCCGAACTTCCCGATAATCCGAACGACCCTCGGTCCCAAATAGTTCGGATTAACGGGACTCTACTGTAAATGTATTTTTTATATAAAAAAAAAAAACAATACCTGATCGACGATGCCTTCAAGAGAAGATAAAACCGTTGGGTGCATATCCCTTTGTAAATGCATAATACGAGAACAACGCCACATAGCAGGTGATGCTTTAATTGGACCAGTTTCTTGGGTTTGCCCTTGAGGCTGCTGTGATGAGCTCGATTGATTTTGAGACTCACTTCCAGAGCTTTGTGAAGCGTTTGATGTGTGCGTTGACGATTGTGTTTGTGTTTCATTATGAGAAGCACCGCTCTGAAGAACAAAGTACAAATTAAAATATACCCTTTTAATTTTTCCAAATTTATTTAACAATATTTTATACTCTACCGAAGCAGATTGTTGTTGTTTTCCAGCAATAGCAGCTGCAAGATCGGCTGATTTAAGCCGCTCCCTCTGCTCTATTTTCAGAGTTAAATAAACTGTTCGAATAGGAAAGAAAACAGCTTGTGGAAACATTCGACCAACCTTTAAAAAATTTATTATGAATAAATTTAAAAAAAAAAACACCCTGTTAAATATGTATATTAATTAATAAATAAAAGGAGTTTACCGATGTAAGTAAATTCATTATTAAATTAACATCATCCCGCACTAGTAATGTCAACATTTGAGGAATCCAAGGAAGCCATTGAATTGGTGGAACGCCATGTGAATATTTTTCCATTGCTCTCATTAATAAAAATCGATCGTCATCATAAATTAATAGCCATAAAACCTAAAAATTAAAAAAAGCGAATGAAGATGGAGTAGGAGGAAAGGAGGTAGCAAAAAAGCCACTCCTCTACGTTGAAAAAAACTGCATTAAGCTTCACAAAGTAGTAGAAGTTGTGGTATAAATTGCTAAGAAATTCGTAATTATTAATTACAATAATTTGTTTACCTTGGCCAAATATTTTCGAGATTTGGATTCATTTTGGTGTCGGCAGGCATGCATAAGGCATACAATAGCTGAGACTCCATTGGAAATAATTTTAGGATCTTTTGTAAATTGATGTTCCAAATAATCTCCCCAAAGGGCCCAGGCTTTGACAAGAGTATCATGCATTTGTACTGCAGCTGAAAACGCTTTATATGCTTCTTCAGTCCTTCCTGAAAAAGAAAGAAAGATATTTTTTTATTTTTAGCTAATAATATTTATTCATATTCGGTGTTTTTTGCGGTACGTTCTTTTTTTATTTAAGAATTATTCAGCAAAAAGAACACCAGGGGAAGACTTTAATTAATAATACCTATATGTTCGAGAAGCATTCCTTTGAGAGCGTAAAATTCTGCATTCATTTCAGGTGTAAAATACACAAGATTTGTATATTCGATGACTTCAAGACCCTGAAAAGGATAAATTTTTATCCGACAAGTTCAAGTTTGATTATAAACTTTGAAAACAAAATGTATTACCTCTTGCAGTTCATTCTTTCCAGAGGTAACAGCCATTTGCAAATAGCATTTAACTTGTTGTCGAATCTTCTGGAAACAATCGACGATAGGGATACTAGGGATTGTATATATTCGGCTTAATGAATCTAAACAAACCCCAGTTAAATTGTGTTTCCGTGCTATTTTACCAAAATGAATAATGGCTTGAGCACTGGCATGAACACCGAGCATACTCTGGTTACTGGATTGATCTCGCTGTGAATCGTAATTGTTTGCTAAATATTGATAATGATGTTGTCGCCAATGAAAGATTTCCGACCAATGGCTAAGTTGGTCGCTTATGACTGGTAAACGATTACGCCAAGTTTTCACAATTCCTTTCATATCTTGAAGAGAAGCTGAATCATTTTGAAGTAGATCAGAATGAATTTGAGCAGCTTCTTGAAGTTCCATTATTTGTTGGGCTGCTTGTAATAGGGGCATATGAATATGAGAGACAATATGAGGAAGGCGACTCCATTCTCGCATACATAAATTACTTGAAACTTCCACATAACGCTTAGTTATATTTAAATCTTGTTCTTCTGGAATGCAAATTGAAAGGAATCCTCGATAGAGATTAACTTTCCAAGAGAGTTCTTTGGGACAATTCTGTTCAACTCTTTTCAAAGCATCTTTCATCAATTGCCATCGAGGAATATGCCAGGCACTTTCAAGAATAAGGAATGGATTGTAAGTATTTCGCTCACTTGCATAATCTACAAGTAAATCCCACTGACTTAATTCTTTGGAACATCTTATCCAATGCTCTTCCCATAATTTAAGTTCGGATTGCAAAGCAAAAGGCAATGCTCCATTATTGTTTTCCGATCTTACTCGGCCCATAGCTACTTCATAAGAACCTTGAGCCTGTTCATAAAAACCTTGTTGTTCAAAAGCTATAGCAAGAATTGTCTCTTTATAGCGCGCATGCCTTTGCCAAAGACCGGCCCACATATCTTCTTCACGTAATAACCAGTAGAGATCAGAAAGAGAGTCAAGAATTTCCTGTTGAGATGGAGAAGATAAATCTTCAGAAGAATCTCCGGGTTCTTTCTTTGGTTTTATTTGGCTACTAGGTCCTGGGCAATTCTCCATTGCAAGTCGTTCAAGAGTAAGGGTCATTCGATGCCAGAGGTTATGGCTTTTCCCCAGATATTTAAGCAAAGAAGGTTTTAGTGGCATAGGTGGTCCTTGGCATCGAGAAAGAGCTTCTACGAAAGTATTAAGTGCAGATGGTCTGCAATCTTTTTGGATAACATGAGATCCTGAACAAACGAATGGTACAATTTCTGTCAAAAACATACTCTGTTGACGTTCATTAAGGATTTTCCAAACGTTTGGAAACAAATCGAGCCAAACTCGTTCCGCAAGATTTGTATCCATATGGCATAATTGAGCTGTGGCCATTAAAAACTGTATTGTTTTTACTTCGCGGAAATTTTCCATATCTTTAATTTGTCTTGCTAGTAATGTTGATAATGAAGATTTATTATTGGGCGTATGAAGAAGCTCTTCTGATGGTTTTGTATCAACATTTGAAATATCCATTTCAAGGGATTCTTCTGATCTATTTGGAATTTCAAGAGATTCAAATGTATCAGGCATTTCATTTTTTATAGTAGTTAAAATTTCAAAACTGGTTCTTTGAACAATATCAGAATTTTGAAGAACAGAAGTAGTTCCGGGTAACTGGAAATTAGGATTGGATATTCGGATTGGGGTATTATCTTGAGCAGTAATTAATAACATATGAATGCATTGTTTAATCCAATAATGGGAGCCCATGCATTCCCAATTTTGGGAGCCGATGATATACGTAAGGCGGTCATGAAGCCGGCGTTTAATACTTTTATCAAATACTTCGAAAAATTTTTGTCTTATTGCTGGTTGGACACATCGAAGCCCAGAAAGAAAGGCAGGTTCTAATTTAACTGTTAATTCGGAACATTTGAGAGTTTCATCTCTGTATATATAGTTGACTATATCTAGGAATTGGGCACTTAATTCTAAGTCATCTGGAAACCGTTTTTCTACGTATTGCATCATTTTCACAAGAAGAATTGATTTCTCTCTTGGAGTAGGCATTTGGTTAATTGTTATTGGATTTTTATTCTTAACCCAATCTTCAAGCATCTTTGTAATTGCTTTCATAATTTTAATTTCGGTTGTCCTTTCAATAAGACCAACTAAAATTGTTCCAATGAAATTTTTTCGCATTTCAGCTCCCATTACACCCACACGATTTTTAACCAAGTCCAGACTTAAAATAAGCAATTCACAAGCCACTGGACTAGATTCTGTTTTTTTATCTTGACTAAGATGTTCACGTGTCATTCGAGTAAGTACTCTCATAAAAGGAACTATCAATCGATCAATATAACTTGCGTTATTAACACAGGCAGCTTTTAACATCATCAATGTACCGAATAAAGTAGAAGGGGAAGCTGTTACATTTTTTTCATAATTATTTAGGCCTTCGGAAATCACTTTTCCAACACTAGAATATAGAGAGTCAAGCTCTGTAAATTTACTGGCAACATTTGAATTGGTAGGTTCAGTTGGAAAAATGCTCATTAATCGACTTAAGAGCCCATGAACTAAGCGAATTATTTTAGAGTTTGTTGAATTGATACAGGAGGCTATGCCCCTTTGAAGAGGCTTGATACTAGCAAGTATATGTTGTTGACTCATCACACTCAATAAATATGTAAGGAGTTCCAGTGCAGTGCAAATATTTCCTAAATTTGGATTTTGGGAATCGATTGAGCAGAAAATTTTATCTAGGAAATTCAGTTTGAGATCTGATTGTTGAGGCCAGACATCTGGCTTTAAAGCCATTTTAAGAAGCGCTACGCATCTTCTACTCAGAATTTCTCCTTGCGAACCCACTGTCATGTTTGGATCATTTACTTGGCAAGCAAGTCTTAGTAAAAAGTTTAGTACGGCGTCAGAATCTGATCGTTTAATTGGCTTATTTGTATCGGGTTCTGGTTTTGGAACAGCAGTAGGGACTATGCTTGGACTTGGACTTGGTCCAGTTGCTTGCCTTTTTCTAAGCGGATCAGAATCATCACTAAGAGAGCGTTTTATCGAGCCTAAAGAAGTAATTTCTTGTGTATCAGCTTCGTCACGAATTCGTTGCAATTCCCATTTGATGATTACTTCAGCAAGCTCGACAGCAACTTTACGATGTTCGATAGTGGCGGTTGGAGAAAATCCAAGTCTTTGCATTGAATTTATCATATGCTGTACTAAGTGATGACGAACGGGATAATACACTTTATAGTGCCTTACAACAAGCTGAAGAATATGGAACAATTGTTGCATGCTATGGCCTTCTTCGACATAAATTTTCTTTGTCCAATGTGTAAGCATCTTATATCCATCTTCCATACGATATGGCATAGCTGGAGTCAAAATTTCTAAAGCCTGCCTTACAACTGTTCGTGCTTCAATTGCATGAGCTTTTAGTAAACGATGAAACACTACAATAAAAAAAAAACTTATATAAGTAATAACTCTTATATAAATTAATTAAAATAAATAAAAAATTACCTTGAAGTACAATTCTTTTATGAATGGCAAATTTAGCAATTATATGAGACAGAAGAAGATGGCCATGATAACGAGTTGTTGGATCGACACAATTTTTTCCAAGCAAACAAGGCCATGCAAACATCATGAGCCGACGAAGTCGACTACCTATAAATATATATGATTTTTAATTATAAACAAACTTAAATATGATTATTCTCAAGAAAATAAAGACTTGCCTTGTTTCTTATCTTCAGCATGATGAATATGGGGAGAAGCTTGTTCCACAAGTAAACAAGAAAATTGAAGTAAAAGAATTCGCACGCAATCTTCTGAACCAAATGGCTTCTCTGGATCAATAACTTTGCTTATAAAGACCGAAACAATATTGTCTGGATTATCCTGATCAGGAGAAGCAGGACTGCCAACAAGACGTTCTCCTTCCCCTCTTTCGAAGCTCACAGCAAAACAGGGAATTAAAATTAATTGGAGTATCTTAGATTTAAGATCTTGTGAAATAGAAGGTTCTGGAAATAAATCTACGAAATGGAAAAAAGCTTCACGTTTCCAATCGACAGTGTAATCTTGCGCAACAGTTTTTTCCAAGAATTCTCTTAAAAACTGAAATTAGAAAAAAAAATATTTTAGGAAGATAAGAGCGGAAAAGCTTCCATTTAATCAAAAAACTTCTTCCTGCAGGAATATTTTGCCTCTATTCCCCTTAATTATATTATAATAACTGCGGCTTTGAAATTTCAACTTTGTATAGTCTATATATCGCCTGCTGAGAATCATAATGGAGAGAAGTCCGAAAATTCAATTTAAGAGTTAAGCCTACCAAACGTTTTTTAAACGTCTTCTCTTTTAAATGCCAAAGTGGCAAAAATATTTCCATTCTTTGCTATTGATTCTGGCCTATTCATTTGTTGCCCAGCTATTTAAATGGATATGTTTATAAAACTTTCAAACGCCTTTTCTCGAATTGTTGAATTTCGGACTTTCGCCACTATGATTCTCAGCATATAAATGCTGGAAGATATATAGGCCTATAAATACGGTATGATAAAGGAACATATATAAATATGTATGTAAATTTAAAAAATAAGGGTGGAATCTAAATGAAGCCAAAAACATAAAAAACTATTGTCCAAGTAATCACAAACGCCGAAAGCGGGTCTTGTGTCTGATAAATATTAATATAATACCCTATTTTTTCACGCTCACTAAATGAATAAAAATAATAAATACCTGGAAATCAGGAATAAATCTAGAACAAAATGCTCGAAGAAGTTGGAAAAGTAAATTAATATCACTTGTATGATGACAAAAATAATGTAATAAGATTTTAACAAGCAGTTTGGATTCATTCCAATGATGAAATTCAATCAGTTCAATTTTCGATTGCCGGTCCTTAAAAAAAAAAATTATAATATTTATTATATATACACTGTATATATAAAAATGTTAATATTATTTAAATTACCTGATATGACTTATCACACCAGACGTCTTTTAAGACGGCAACTAACTGATGTTCATTACTTAGCCATTGATCGTCATATTTAATAAGTAAAGAAGTTATTCGTATTGCTTGGTAGTGTAATTCATAGCAATCGGCTGAAAATTAAAAAAAAAAAGGATTATTTCTCTATTTGGGTTATGTAATTTTTTTTTTCTATTGCTTTTGAATAAAGTTTTGAAAACAATTAAAATAATTTTATAAACTTGTTTTTTAGTCCCTTCTTTTTTTCAACTGAGATTTTTGTTTGAGCTCTCTCAAGAAATAATATCAACAGTTTTTTTTTAATTGTACAGTGAGGGACAATATTGTAGAATTATTGTTCTTTTGTAGAAAGATGGTCGATTAAAGTGAGAAAAGTTCAACAAATAACTAAGCTCTCTCAAATTTTTACTTTCTCTTACCTATATATGTAATGTATAGAGAGAAAGTAAGTATTGCGATAATGTCAAGTGTCGAGATTTTGACGAATATACATGTTTTGAGGTCCCCTGGGTCTAAAAAAGTGGGTCCCGCAAATTGGTCTGTCTGTTTGTGTGGACATTTTTAAGCATGAAGAAAATGAGCTACCACGTTGAAATTTTATATTTAAGTTTAGCACCCCCCTGAGGCGTGAAAATAAGCTTTTGAACAAAATCTGTCAAAAAGTACTAGTACTTTTTCAGTTTTTTTTTTCAAATTTCTCAAAATCGGCTATAACGATTTGAATTCAAATATCAATTATTTTTTAGATGCTCTTTAAAAAGTATATCAGTAAAATTTTTCGTGAAAATTGTTTGAGGTACACTTTACTGATGTAGTATTTCAGTTTTTTCAAATTCATTTTTCGGCTCTTCCTTCCATAGAGCCAATGTTAAATCCCGATATGGGGATTTGAACTTTTTACACATTTTTAAAAATTTTTTCAAATTCTTATGAAATTTTTTATTTATTTAGGATTCTCTATTGTGTATAATATCCAAATATGAGATTAAAATTTTGAAAAATAACCATAGTTTATTTAAGCAGTCAACATTTAAAACTCAAGTTTGGAACTAAGGTGCTTTGGGGGATGATAAATATATCGAAACAAAAAAATCTGGTGTGACAAGCACAGTGCACAACTTTCGATTACCGAAAGTAAAAGAAAGTTGTGTGCTGTGCGATCAGCCACACCAGATTTTTAATTAACAGAATAAAAATTGAATTGTTATACCTTGTGTAAACGACACCATATCCTCCAAATGAGATATCGTTGGCTGAGTTTTAATCATTTGAATTAATCTCTGCGAACTTTTTTGTAAAACTTCACGGAATGGTTTTCCTTCAACGTTTTTAATTAAAAATTCCAAATAGCGATTCCATTGTTTTTCTTTAATATTTTGGTCTTTTAAAAATAGTTCAATTGTTTCTTCAGGGAAACGCAACAAAAATTTCATTAAAGCTGCTCTAAAAGGTGAACTTGCTTCCACATTTAAAGAAGTTTCCGTTTTTAAAATGAGGCAGCATAAAATTTCAATAAATTTTGAGGTAGCAGCAGGAATTTGAGTAAAAATATTTATAATTGTGACGATCTTTTGTTCATTCTCGCCATTTTTAGTAAC
Organism: Euborellia annulipes; assembly: GCA_023213315.1. NCBI lineage: Eukaryota > Metazoa > Arthropoda > Insecta > Dermaptera > Anisolabididae > Euborellia > Euborellia annulipes. The sequence continues at coordinate 134,132 of JAKCPI010019781.1, read as the reverse complement.
TCCTGAAAATATATTTTAAGAGTATAATTAAATAAATACAAAGTGAAATTGATAAACTGTTATTTTACCTTTTCCTTTATTAGATGCTGTAGTAACATCTAATAATGTCTTAAGGTGAGCCAGCATTTGATCACAATGCACTTCTGTGAAACTTGATGGAAATAACATGGTCAAGTAAGACAATCTTTTAATGCCTGTTAAACAGAGAGTTCTGTAGTCACCCAAAGTTTTTAATAGAGGTCGCATTATGGAACTTATTTTCTAAAAAAAAGAGTAAAATTTAAGAAATAAAAAAAAAAAAAAAAAACTTAAAAAAAATCGAGTCTTTACCTTCTCCATTTCTTTATCATTATCCAGATTAGTTCCAACAATGAATTTTTTAAGACATTCATAAGCAGCTTGCTGAATTTCAGGATTATTTTTTTCTAGTGATTTATACAAGACTAAAAATATTTTTTCACGGCTTGAAATCATGTAATGGCAAGCGCTGAATGTCCGGAGGGCGCATTTCCTTAATGGTGTCAAATTAGTGACAGACTTATAACAGGCTAATTTCATTAGGCTTGCGTCTTCTGCCTCACATAAGGACATTACTTCGTGGAAAAAAACACGATGTTCGATAATATTGAGATCTAAAAATAAAAAAGTAGCAAATGACTTTTTATTTAGCATTATCATGTTATGAAAAAGAAGAGTAAAAACGTTCACATGTCTTAAGGGGCTTCAGGAGAGCACATTGCATCTTTAGTCGGAAACTACTGAGGCAATTCAAACTATTTTTTTATGCGGTTTTTTTTTAAATGATTTAAATTGGTGAGCATTTTACATAATAGAATGCATTTTTTTTTTAATTACGATTAATTAAAAAATATTTTTTTTATATTTAAAGAAAATGCAAAAAAAAAATCGATTATGAAAATTGTAATTTTTTTTTTTAATCTAAAAATGTAAAAATCATTAATATCCGACCTATAATAATTAAAGTGGTGACCGAGAATAAATTTCGTATTTATTTAAAAATTAACGGTCAAATAGTTCAGCACTCTTGCAAAAGATGGCAGGCTAGTCATACAGCCGGTCATTATCCGATCACTGATAAGCCTATATTTATATATTTTTATGCTGTTATATATATAATGTATAATATAAGCCGAAGGGAAGTTGCTGTTGATCTTACGGGATGGAAGAGAGTAGGGTGCAGCAAATAAAGAGAAAACAAATATACATGTGCACAAATTTGTGCCGCAACAATAATGACAACTTTGTGCCTAATAAATTATAAGCCTACAAGGACTGAGGAGGGACAAATAAAATTTTGTCCAAAACGTCTCCTTTTCGGCATTTGGCATCCAAAGGGTCTCTTTATTTGCTGCACCCTTACTTGCTCTCTTCCATCCCCAAACTAATAATTATTAAAATATCAACAAAAATCAAACAAATACAAGAGATTAAATATAGCCCTACCATCCTGCCAGAGGAGGGCAATGGCTAAGCTAAGGATTATCCTGCCGAAGTCTCCTCATTGGGTAGGAAAGGGGGGATGGCCCCACCGTGGTATCACAAAGGGCCTAATTGGCCTGTGTTCCCTCTCTGGGAACGGCCACTTCAACATAACATAACCTAACCTAACCATCCTGCCATCTCATGGCAAATTTTTGTAATAGTTGGGCTTTTAGCAAGGGCGGATACAGGGGGGGGGTAAGGGGGTAATTACCCCCCCCCGAGATTCGAAAAAAATACCTTTTTTCGCAAAAAAATTTATTTTTAATGTAAAATGTTTAAAATTAATACTTAAAAATTTGATGTGTATTTATATTCTGGCAAACAATTACAGAATGCGCTTTTAAATTGCCGAAATTAAAAAAAATAGTGTGCTGTGCGACGAGTCACACCAGATTACCCCCCCCCGAGAAACACCTCTGGATCCCCCTTGGCTTTTAGGCTTAATTTTTAAGACCCCTAACGCCATCTTATCGGCAAAAACATTCGGACAGCTTTAATATGTAAATTTTTTCAATAAAATTAAAAATATTATAATGAAATAGAATAGATGAATTACCTATTGGAAAGAGTCGAGGTTCAAGAGTAGTGCAGAAAGTATTTCCATCCATAATACCAATTTGAGCATTAACTGATTGGTGCCTCAAAAGATGTTTTTTTGGAGGAATCATATCTTCTATAACTTCCTTATGAGGAATTATCACCTCTGGTACGGTCTTATTTTGAATTTTTGCAAGAACCTTGAGTAAATGAATGGAATGCTCTCTAATCAAAGCATTCGATGCTGTTACTTGGAGCATCAATTCATGAGTGACTTCGACAAGCGCCTTTTCTTGTGCAGTAATCAATTCTTGATTGTCATTAGTTTTTTCAATAGGAGCAGCATATATCGTTAACATCTTCTCTAAATTGGATTTTGCCATATCTATAGCCCCACTTGATACCTAGAAAAAATATTAATATTAGATAAAATAAATTAAATATAAAAATCGAGTAGGGAGAGGTGGCTTTAAATACAATTTTATTGAAAAAAATGAACGGAGGTACATATAAAAATTTGATGGAATAATATTTACCTCTCCAGTAAGATCCATCATTACAAACAGAAGAGCTTTGAGAAAAAGAAATAAATGTTCAAAGACCCAAATCTTGGACATTCTTTCGAACATACACTTGATAGCAATACATCCTCCTAGTTTTGTGTACCAAGCTCTTTCGTAACAAAGTGAACACATTCTTTCTGCTAAATATTCCATAAATGGAAGACGACAAGCTCGATTTTTCGAATCAAGAATACTTATCGCTGCATAAAGAATAACGTTTAGGGCAACACTTCCTGCTTTACACAATTCTTTTTCTTCGTGGCCCATTATACTTGCAAGAGAATCAATCAAAACAAGAGGGTCCATTCCTTGTTGATGGGCTTGTTTATTTGTAAGAGAAAATGGACCTAAAAAAGATAATATTAAAAAAAAACTTGAATCGAGGAGATATTTTTTTTACTATAAAACAAGAAAATAATTTCTCTATTTTGTAAATGTAATATTTTAATAAAAGGAAAAATGTTCATTTTTGAAAAAAAAAAAAATTAATTATTTATCGTTTTACTCAACAACAGACAAGATATTATCAGCCACACTAAAAACAATTCAATGAGAATAATAAAATTTCAAAGAATATCTCATCAAAATATTAAATTAGGGTAGGAAAAAAAACGATAAGGAGAAATGAAAGACTGAAAGTCTTTTTTTTCATTTAAGGTCTTTTTCGGCTTCGAAGGCCATTTAGATCCAGTCTCTATTTATTTCAATTGGATTGGTAGCCAATTCAATTGAAATAAATTTTTAACGGAATCCTTGAACTTTGGTACCAGAAGCCAATGTTCTAGCCCTGAGCCTCAGGTCAAGGGTTGAAAGAGTCATTAAATTAATAAAAAATTTTTGAAAACAACATTTACCAGATTGTTGAGAAACAGCTACCATTGTATAATGCGTTACTATGAAAACCATTGTTGGAAGGACTGTTTGCCCAAGTTCTTTTATTGCAGCCGCAACAAACATACCTTAAAATCAATTAAACTTAATTAATATTGATCTATTTATTGACCATCAAAGTATTTAAATCGTGGGGGCCAGCCATATTGTCAATTAGTCTTTATTAATAAAAAAAAAAAACTTTTTCACACCATATTTATTTAAACAGTAGCAAAGTTTCAAATCTATTTAATCTTCAGGTTAGAAACCATACAAAATTGATAATTTTTAAAATAGCTTATTAATTTACATACCTTATAATTTAATCAAAAAAAGATAATAAATCTCTTAAACATAAGAGAGGAAAAATTGGCATGTATCTTTTCTATTTTAAATTTGATGTATGGGATTGAAACGTTGTTAATATTTGAATAAATATAAATGGCCTGAAAAATCCATTTTCCTTTCTTTTATTTTCTGTACGGTACTCGAAATATCAGTTGGACAAATATTCAAAGGCGAAGAAAAGACTTATTTTTCAATTTACAGTAGAGTCTCGCTAATCCGAGCTGCGATACTCCGGAATACCAGCTAATCCGGTGTGTTGAAAAGGAATATTGCAGCAAAGGGGTACTTTAAGAAAACAAAGAGTCATTACAGATTTTTTCAAGAGATAAATATGTATGCATTATATAGTAATAGGTACAAATTTTATGTTTCGGATAATCCGGCATAGGGCCGGTCCCGTTGAGGCCGGATTAGCAAGACTCTACTCTATTTCTAAATGTTAGTCAGATGGTAATAGTAATTTATTCTTCTTCATTAGTATCAAAATATTAAAAATTTTCAATAATTTTTTCTAGAAAATTTTTTTATGGCCGAATAACTTAAATATTCTCAATTCACTATAGCGATTGGATGAGGTCAAATTGGGGACGATAACCCTAAAGTAGCGGAGAGAGAATTTTAAGGTCAAATATTAAAAATAATAATAATAATAATAAACCTGTTACGGCTGTTTGATGTGTATTTCTCGCAACTTTATCATTTAATTTGTAAGGCACTCCTTGAATACTTGAGATTTTTTGAGAAGGATCAGCAAATCTGAAAAAGAAACAAAACAATTTTATTTTAAAAATTTATTCATATCAAAAGTACCGAATTCAGGTGGTTTATCAAATTGTTTGGATTTCAATTTGTTGTTATTATTATTTATTACTAATTTTAAATATAATTACTTACGAAGCGTGATTAAATAGTTGATGGAGTTTATTTTGATCCGGGTCCAGATTAAGAGAAGCGACAAGGTAACATCGAATGACTTCCCAGCTTTGCCTCATGAAAAAAGGATCAGTTGAACTCGATCGAAGGGCATTAAATGCTGTTTCAATCACCTAATAAAATTTAATAAAATTAATGTCTTAACTAATAGATATAGAGAGGAATTACTGGTAAATCAATATCTCAGATAATCGGTTCCAATCAAATGTTTTCTTGTTTTTTTAAATTTTTAAGAAAATCTAACTTAGGTTCTTGTTGGTATCTAGCCGAGCAAATTTCGAATTTAGTAATATTCCAATTTTCTGTTCAAAACCAATTATAGAAAGAAGCGTGCGTCCTACTGATATTATTAATTCTCTTTGAAGAAAGTTTCCCATAATTAAGTTTGACCGTTATACGTCAAAAAGAAATACAATTTTTTTTTTTTTAAACATTCACACTTTTTCTCATTCACACTCACACACACATTCACACAGTCTTTTCGGCAACTTAGGCCATATAAGACTTTACGATTACCGTTATATATGAGATAATATCTTTTGGGGGTCCAGGCATTTCTATTTAACATAAAAACCAGGAGATGTAGGAATATATTAATATATATACACAGGAAGTTTATTTCCTATTGCAGGTGTTAGGCAATCAATTCAATAAAGATGACTTTATTTTTTTGGTGAAAATTTTTTATTCCGACGACCAGCTAGCGCTAACCTTCTGGTTAGATAGAAATACAATAATATCAGTATCATCCTACTTCTTGCATATCTCATGTTTTTGTTAATTTCTCATTAAATCCTTACAAGTAGCATACCTTTTCAACTGGAAATTCAATTGGTTTAGTGTATTCCTGGAAGTGTACAATAATTGCAGGTCCAGGACCTTCACGATCATTATATTCTAAGCGTTGAGGTTCAATCATCATTTTACGATTTCCTCCTCCAAATTTACCCAGAACCCTAAATTAAGTAATAAAAAATATATAAGGTAAGTAAGAATAAAGTCAAAAAAATTTAACAATAGTTTTACCTAAATGCAACCTGAGCCACTGGGTCTGTGGGATTTCTGAGCGTTCGCCAAAGAGCTTGCATCAAATCAGCTCGGACAGGCTGAATGTGTTCATACAAGAAATCAGGCTGCAAATTATCCACGCAGAGTTCTAAAGTTCTTAATCCCTGAAAGCAAATTATTATTATTATACGACTGGGAGCAGTGATAGTTCCTGTCTTTTAAAAAACAATGGATGGATCTCTGGATTTGACAAATTACTCTTAATAACTTACTTGACTTATCAAGGCATGTGATCCATTCAAAGCAGATACAAGGGGATCCATTAACATTGGTAAGTAAGGAAGAAGAGAAGAAAGTCTTACAGGCACAGTTAAGCAGAGTTCTACAAATAGATCTTTCATGTGTTGTTTATGCAGTCCACTTTGAAGACTGTTCAATCCTAAATAAAAGAAGAGACATTTTTTATTTAAGATAAGTTAATTGTATTTTATTTTAAAATTACCCTGGAGTAAATTTGGTAATAATGGCAAAAATTCTTGGTATAATAGATCATGATTTCCACCTCCAATAGAACGGAAAAGGGCACGTAATAAAAGAAAATAATTGTAAGGTTCTTTTGCGCTCATGGCTAGTTCCATTGATCTAAAATAAAAAAAAAGTAAAAATAAAATGGATTTTTTTTTTTCAAATTTAAAAATTTAAATAAAATAAAATTACCTATTGACTATTTGATGAAGTCGAGGACGAAGCATATGTTCATTTTCAAGGGGAAACATGGAAACAGATCCGAAAACGAGTCGAAACAAGCGCAGATATAAATTGCTCTTGTCTTGATTGGATCCCATTTCCTCCATGCGCTCTAGAAGATATTCTACTAGTATTGTAGCAAATACAGGTGAAGTGGGCGTTGATAAAAAGGTGTTAAAGACAATTTGTAATGCAAAATTCTTGTAGAATCGCTCAACCATGTATTCAATTGTAGTTGAAAAAATTTCTTGAAATGTTTGCGAATGCATCATTGCAAACTAAAAAAAAAAAAAAAAATATATCTATATATAGATATATATCAATTATCTGAGTCATTTCATCAGCTTCAACTGGCCTTCCATAACGAGGGGGGGGGGTTCAACATCAAAATTGCGCGATCAAAATTTTTCACAAGAAAGCTTTGCCATATCAGCTGTCAAAATATATGGTATAAAGGTTATGCGGCTTAGAAGTCGATACACACATCCGTCACGCCACGTCTCCGTTTCCTTCCGAATCCGAACCGTCTCAGTCAAAATAGCGGCTATAAGCTCAATTCACTCACATTAGTCACGTCACGTCTCCATTCCGTCACAAAAAATATCTTTAATGAAATTTAAGTGGCGCTGTGTTTGGAGAACAAATCTGGTGTGACTGTCTGTTCTGTGCTTGTCACACCAGTTCTCCTATTTTTCCTATGAAGTACGAGAATAAAGTGTGCTTAACAAGATTTCAAGGGCAAAATGAGAATATATATTTCAAAGAGTATCTAAAAAATAATTGATTTATGAATTTTAATCAAAATCGTAGGAGCAAAATCGAAAAAGTACATCAGTAAAGTACTAGTATTTTTGGACCGATTTTGTTTAAAAGCTTATTTTCATACCACAGGGGGTGTCTAACTTAAAAATAAAATATCTACTTCCTAGCTCAATTCCTTCATGCTTTAAATTGAACACACACAGACAGACCATGTTGCGAAAACCACTTTTTTTTGGTCTCAAGGGAACCCAAAACGTGTATATCCATCAAAATCTCGACATTGAATTTTTGAAATGAAAAAAAGTGAAATGACTGAATATAAACTGACGGATAGATGTGAATATAGCCGCTATTTTGACAGAGACTGATCGACGACGGTTTTGATTCGGAACGGTGACTGAACTGAACGGTGACGTGACTGATGTGTGTTCACATCTACGCCCCAGCTTATATTCAGTCATTTCACTTTTTTTCATGTCAAAAATTCAACTTATTTTTTTTATTTTTTGACGGTAAGGTGACGGAAGTGAGACGGACGATTCTGATCGTGACTGCGCCGGCTCAGTATGGACAGCGCCATTTAAATTCCATTAAAACATATTTTTTGTGACGGATACTAATCAGAAGTGACGGAACGGAGACGTGACGGATTAGCTGAGAAAAGTCCTTTGTTGGGAAAAAATGAAATACTTTCTGAACAGCCCAATAATTACTTTTATTAAAATTCTTATTTTTATTTTAATAAATTTAAAGAAATGTCTGGAAATGTATGTTGTCACTATTAGGAAAAACTAAATATTATCAATTGGACTATGTTATGCATAAAGGAACCAAGCGCCATTAACCTAAATTTGAGAAAAAAGCCATTTTATTTGCATAATTGTAAACAAACAGAATGGCAATGACTTTTTTTCTTGTTTTATACAAAAAAAAAGTGAAGAGAGTAATAATTTTTCGATTTAAATAAAGTAGGTCTTCTTTTCCCCTACAAGATTGCGGTATTATCTCAATTTCAGTCATAATGGCGCTTAGTTCCTTTATCCATTTCATGGTCCAATTGGAAGGGAGTCAAAGCCGGCTAGAGCAAATTTATTATCCAATTATATTTATTAAATGAAGGTCAAGAGGCAGCTAAAATAAGGATTTTCTGAATTCTGTCCAATATCCCGGTGATATTTCAGAGCATTTTTTTTGACTGCCTCTGCCCTTCCTCATAAAAATAAATAAAAACTGACCACGCCTGCAAAATGTTCCAGGACTTCATTTTCTTCTTTGGTGCGTACTGAACGTTGTCCGGGTCCAACTGCACCAGCGTTTAAGCTCCCTCCAGTAATAACTTGGCCGTTTGAATTTACTGGAATTGTGTAAATATCTAGAGCTTGGAGCGCCCATTTTACAAGACGAATAAAGACCAATGTTTCTTGTGGTTGAAATTGTTTAGAGCCAGCTTCTCCAGTTGCAGTCTAACAAATATGAAATAAAAGAAATCATATATATATTTTTAAGAAATTCTCCTCAAAGCCATTAGAATTAATCAATAATAACCTTGCAAGAAGAACAGCCCCATGTAATTGTTTTGACACCGCAAACAAGAGTTTTTACAAGGCTTCGGCAATCAGAAACCGTATAATTAGCTGATTGTGATGAAGGAAATCCAAATTTACTTTTTTCTTTCTCTTCTGGTTTCATTATCAATGCTAAAAAAAAAAAAAAAAATTAACAAAATTGGTTTGATTATATTTTTTAAATTAAATAATACCTGAGGGATTTGTAGCTTCAGTAGTAGCAACATTTGTTTTATCATCGGCATTAGGAGCGTTATTAGCAGACAACGATATCACTGTCGCTTTTGTTGGAGTAGAAACAACGCTTTGAGATCCTGAGCTAGATGGAGTGGAGGCTGGATTCGGTTGTTGAATTTTGCTATAAAAATAAATGGGAAATACGTTTTGAGGTTCCTTGATTTCAAAAAAGTGGGTCCTGCAAAATGGTTCGTATGTGGGGGTGTGATAAACAAAACACAAGAAAAAAAGAGGTTGAAATTTAAGTTATTTAGATACTCCCTGCACCCTTTAGAATTAAATCGGCCAAAAAGTATTAGTAAAGTACTTTAAGCCTGTCATACATGTGAAGGGCGTCTTCAACGAAAACTCCTCAAGAATTTTCTTGGCAATTTCCTCTTTGGAAATCTCGGCCATACCCAGATAGAGGTTTTCCTCAAGAACAAATTATATTTTAATTATTTGAAGTGAAGCCCGGGACCCGGGTCATTTTATTTATAGCCACCCTGAGGCCACCTGGCCATACACGCAGCGAAAAACTGACAAAATTCAGCCCTTAGGGAAAATATTATTGAATTTTAATAGGGATTTTTGGGGCTCAAGGCCGCCACCATACACAGTGAGCAAGAGATAATAGGTCTGTTCGATTATAGCTCCCTGGGCGCCCGGCGCATGCGCTTTAAGGAAAAGCGTATTGCTATTCGTTACTGCGCATGTGATCTTCTTCACTACGCATGCGCCGGACTCCCTCGGGCGCCCAGGAAGCTATAATCGAACAAACCTATTGTGTAATTATTAATTAGGCAAACGCCAAAATTATACAAAGTTAGATTATAAAAAAAATTTTCAAATAAATAAATACCATTTGGATAAGAGGACTGGCATTTGAAGTTTAGCGATTGTCTTGAATTTAAGGACAAAAACTTCTAGCATTCGAATAAGCAATTGTCGCCCTTGGCCATCCTCTTGATCGCTTCGTTGTCTAATACAATCAACTAAATTGAGTAAAAGCCGACAAGACATAGTTTGAATACTTGTAGGTAAAGATTCATCATGAACATTTTTACTGAAAAGATGAACAGCTCTTGCAAGATCCGGAAGCGGAAGATGAGTGCGAACATGATGAACGAGATCCGCTAATGTGGAATATGCTAAAGGTCGAAGCGATTCGTGAGTTGTCCAGCCCCGACCCAATAAGATATCTTCGTCAAAAAATCGGTCCATACAAGAAACGAATTCTAAAGAAAACAAAGAAAATAAGAATTAAAAAGGGAGGGGAACTCATTTATTTTTTAAGTGAATCCTTACAAGTCAAAGTTAAACCTTCCACTGGGTGACGTGATTGAGGTCCAGATTCTAATTAATTAAATTTTACTTACTTATTCGAAGATCAGTAGCAAGAATATGTCGTGCTGCAATCAGCAATTCTTTACGAAGATGAGCCACTTCCATTGGACACAGGGTAAGTAAACTAAGCATTCCCGAAACCATATAATTACTATTTTGAGCTATAACTTCTTGATAAATTCGCACAATATATGCTAAAAATGATAATGTTTTAATTTGTGCTCCCATAAAGTCTACGAACACCTCTTTATTAAAAGATGGATCAGCCCTAAATAAAAAAAAAAAAATACCAAATGTAAAATATCTTAATGCTAGAGTGTAGAATCTACGATATGGATGTCTTTCGGCAAAAAAATATAATAATTAAAAAATTAAATATGTACATTTAAAAGGCCAACCGAGAGAGTTAATTAATTAAAAAGTGAGGGGGAATAATAGCATTAGGATAATTTGTACCCGCTCCGCTGGCCGCAAAATGTGAGCGGTCCGCGGGTCGTAGTTTGACGGCCCTGGTTTAGTAGAATAATATATATATTTTTTTTTTACCATTTATTTGATCTCATCCATAAACAATGGCTATTGAAATTTCAGGTCTGAATACCTTTTAAATAAACAAATCTAATTTTATAGTAAAATTATATTTCTGCACTGAAAGACGCCGGTAAAAGTTCTGTTCAAAAGAATTTATTAAATTATACTTAAAAATAAATTACCTATGTTGAGGAAGAGGCTGTAACATAATTGTTGACATTATCAAAGGTATAAAATCGGCAACTTCTTGATCAAGATTTTGTTTATATAATTGATACATCAATAAAACTATAATCGGAAGTTCCTGTAATACTTTCAATGATAATACACCTTTGGGTATAAGATTATACTAAAATAAAGGATTTTTTTATTAATTTTATTAATAAATAGAAAAAATTTTAAAAAATGTTATACACTTACTGAAAGAAGTGTGCCATCGCCAGCATTATTTTCGCTTTGAATTGCCGTTATTGTATAAGTTTCTGTTAGTTGTTCTTCAATATTGATATCAGAGAGATCCTTAACTCTTAAGGGTTGTCTAGGTTCAAATATTTTTGGTAAATGACTTGGTAAACTTTCATAAATTGATCGGACAAATTGTAAAAAATGTTTAATCTAAAAGAAAAAATTATAAACAGTCTTATATAATTCTAAATCGTTATTGATTGGAGCAAGTTAACTGATGGAACGTAATTCTGTGAGGCCTCATATTTGATTATGAGAATTTTGTAGAGTTAAAAAAAAATTCACCTCAGGATTGAACGCAGGCCTAAAGTGTTTGTGAAGGTCAATTATAATTCTTAAACAAACAAGAACGTTCTCTTCATTTTCTATTTCCAAAAGTTTCATTACTAATGAAAGGATTTGTGGTACATAAGGTTTCAAATATTCATTTGTAGGTAATCGATGAATCATTTCCAAGATTAATTTTCTTACTTGCTAAAATTAAGAAATTAAAACATTTTATAAAGTTCGTGATTTGTTTGTTAATACTACCATTATATGTTTACCTGAATATTATATTCGGCTATAAAATGAGGTTCTCCTTCAGAAAGTATTTTCAGAAATATTTTCATTGAATGATCTAAGAATGAAGGATACTGTTGAGAGGCCAAAATGCTCTGAAAAAAATGAAAACAATGGGATATATCAGAATAATATTCTCTACTGGATAGATTTTAAGTGATTGTCATATTTTACCTCAAAGTTTTCACTTAATTCTTGAGCAGCCTTTTGTTTAGTCTCATCTTTAGCCCCAGGGTCTGCTAATGTTGTCACAAAAGATCTGTAAGTATTCATTTGGGCATTCGGGTCTTGAAGACCCGAAGGTCCGGGAACTGACATCATTGCTTTTAGTCAGATTCAAGGCTCACGTTCATCCTAGCAATGAAAAGAACTACATATATATATCATTTGTATGAAATAGAAAGATATTAAAATATACAATTAGAAAAAAAAATATTTCTTAATGGCGAAATATCCTCATTTTGGACTTATTTGTTGCAACTTTTGAGTTTGATATTTGATTTTTAGTAGAATATCCTATTTTTGACAAATTCTTATTCAAATATGCTTATATAGATTAGAAAGAAAAAGTGTTGTAAGAATGCCATGTTTTAAAAGGGTAAAAAAATAATTTTTTAACACAGAAACGCATCCTAAGACTTTGAGCTGCCAAGTTATCACTATTTAGATTAGAGTTGTTATATATAAACATACACAAATTTATATATAAAAATATAAAATATGTACATAAATGTGGTATGCTCATTAGTATATATGACCAAGTCTCAAATCTATATCATATATATTATAGATGTGAGACTATATTATATATATATATATATATATATATATATATATATATATATATCTAATGAGCATACCACATTTATGTACAGTGAGGGTCAATATTAAGTCCCACCATGCGTTTTGTACTTGGAATTATTTCATGGTTTTTATAAAAGAAAATGAAAATCTTTATTGGAAATTTTCTAGGTTTGAACCATGAAAGTTTCCATTAAAAAATATATAATATTTTTTTTATAACAATGAAATAATCACAAATAGAAAACACATGGATGGGACTTATATATATATTTTTATAAAATTGGAAAAAACTTAAAAAAAAGTAGCTACATCAGTAAAATACTAGTACTCGAAGAAAGCAATTTGATTTGTATAGAAGAAATTGGAAAATGTTTAAAATTTGAGAGAAATCTTTAAAGCAAATTTCAAGAAAATTGGAAAAAACTAAAAAAGTACATCAATAAAGTACTAGTACTCGAGGTTTTCCGAAGATGAAACCTAGCGCAATTTGTTTTCTATGCTCGAAGAAATAGCAAATATTTAAAATTTAAAGAATCGGTAAAAAGCCGAGCAAAAGGCAAAAAACATACATTAAAGTACTAGTACCCGAATTTTCCCAAAGATGAGACCTAGCGCAATTACATATTGGTGCTAGAAATAGTTTATATTTAAAATTTGAAAAAAATTGTTAGAGCCGTTTTTGAGAACTGATGCCCTGACAAACAAACAAACAAATAAACGTACAGTGATCGTTTAAGAGTATTAGATAGATAGAGATACACGATTTGAGACTTGGCCATATATACTCATGAGCATACTACATTTATATACAATTTCTTATAAATTCTCATAAGAACTGAAGATGGCTTTAACTAAATTAAGCCGAAAAGTTGTTTTTTGGTTGCATGTCTTGTTTAATAAAAAATTATATTAATTATATAATAAAAATAACATATAAATCTTACTTACAATAATGTAATAGTTTAATCCCCTATTTCAATTGATAGGTTAGCTATATACATTAGAATCATCTTTTAATAATCACAACCTTTCTTTATAATATGAAATTTTAAATATTAAACATTTAATTTAATTAATTATATTTATTATTAAAAAATAAAAAATATATCTAGTTTTTTAATTAAAAAAAGTGAAGAAATATTGAAAAAAATTTTTTGAAGTAATTTATAAAATTACTAAATTGAAATTAGAAACCAAGTTATTTAAAAGATAATACTTTCACTGATTCGAATAATTTTAATATAAAATATCAAAAAGTTATTTTTTTTTTTAGAAATTTAAATTTTTAAAAAGAATTTGACATTAAAGGATTTTTGTTTGAAAATTCTCGAGCCAACCAATTCGTCGCTTCTTCGCTAGGAGCGCTACGATCGCTAAACTTTGCCAAATCTCTCAAAAACCCACTAAATTTAAAATTTGATTGTAAAAAATCTGGTGTGACTGGTCACACAGCACACAACTTTCTCTTACTTTCAGTAAGAAAAAAGTTGTGTTCTGTGCTTGTCACACCAAATTTTTTGGTCGACATATATTTAGGGTTCGACAGTACGATACATTTGTATTCAAGATGTAAAATTTATAAACAGGAAAATATTTATATTTTGTTACCATGGCCAGGGCCGTGCCTAGGTTATTTAGCGCCCGGGGCAAGTTAGTCCTTTAGCGCCCTTTGTATATATTTTTTACATTGTCACAATAATGTTTCCCGTCCGAAAAAATGTTTTATTTATTTAAATCTTTAACACAAGTGAAAAAAACAGTTACAAATAAAATGTAGGACATTTTGCAGGTCATTGAATCAAAATGCGGGATGAATGATTACCCTTGCGCCCCTTAACTTGTCCCCATCAAAAATCATGTCATTCATAATTATATTATTTTTAGTACATTTTTAGTCCTATCGAAGGAAAAATTTCTACAAATTTCTTTTATTATAATAAACAACCTGTAAAAATTTCATAAAAATCGAAAATCTGGTGCGACTAGTCACACCAGTCTCATCAGCTGTTATGGCCAAGTTCAAGTTCAAGGTCAGAGTTCAAAGAACTCAAAATTCTGAGATTTTGACACTTTTATCCGCTAGAGAGCAGGGAAGTCAACCGATGATCACGTGATTTTTAGTGAAAACAATTTTCTATTGAAACTTGAATCCAGCTTGAATCGATTCAGTGTTTAGAAAAAATTGAAAAAATCGATTTTACTCAGTTGCTGCACCACATATCACCATTAGTTGATCTTTTGTTATCCAAAATTTGTCCTTAAAATAGACCCGTCCCTTTTACCAGGACCAGTATATTCTTTGGAGAGGCTTTAGATATTTCTTCAGGTTTTATTTCAGCCCTTTCGAAAATTTGCCTACTTTGACGGATTAGTACAATGTATTCGCACATGATGTGTTCCGCCGTTTCTTTTGTCAGAGTGCAGAGGCGACATACGTCGTCATCAGCTCTGCCCATCTTCATTAAATGATATTTTAAAGGACAGTGTCCTGTCAGAAGACCACTTATCAGTCTTAATTCATTTCTGTTTAGAGCGATAAGTCTCTTTACATTTTGTTGCGGAAGTGTTATAAACTTCTACGCTTGTCTTAAGCCTGGATTTTTTGCCCATAGCTTTTTGTTTTCGACTTCATTCCAACGTCCGATTTCCAGTCTTACTGCTTCTTCATTGCCTTGTATTCCTGCATGTCCTGGCACCCATTTAAGGGTTACACTATTGTGTATAGCCAGCTCCTTTACAAAATTTAGGCATTCCCAAGTCAGTCTCGATTTAAAGGAATATGATTTTAGCGCTTTAAAGGCTGCTTGGCTCCAGGATTATTGTATGCCCTGCTTTCCTTATATTATCTTTAATTCCCATCGTCAGCAGTCCTGCTAAGGCGTACTTTTTAACGAACATTCGAAACGTAAGCTACAAAATATAAATTTTTATTATTTTCACCCTGGTTGCTCAATTCCTAAGAGACCCACTCACTCCTTTGCCATTTTAAGATGTTATTAAATAAGAAAAAGGTTTTTACAAATGAAAAAATAAATATTTTTCAAAAAAAATGGGAAAACTAATTTTTATTTATATTACATGAAATATACATAGGAAATTGTTATATATAAATAGTATATGAAAATATAATACATGAGATGGAATAAAATAAAAGATAATTTAAAAAATGAAGGGTGTAGCTAAAAAACTTAATAACTCACAAAGTGCTTTTACTGAGAACACTGAGTTCAAGAATTAAATATGTTAAATAGAAACAAAAGAACGTCACTTATGCTAAAAGGAAGTTTTTCGATGACACCCTAAAATGTTTTCTTGTTTTTATAACCATGGATGCCATGCAGGATCCATTCTACACAAATTATCGGGATTACTTGCAGCGCTGATTAAGGTAGACACCTAAAACAGATATATATATATATTTCAAAATAAAATTATTAAATTATTTAGATTTTTTAAAGATTACGTTTTTGGCATGGCATCCAGCCATTTAGAAAAAAGTGTGTCAAAAAGGCATTTATTCTTTCACCGAGAGGGCTTCATGTGCAAGAATGAGTCTTTTGAACTTTTATTAACAAAAATGCTATTATTGTTAGAAATTGAAAAAACTGTGAAAAATTGTGAAAGGATCGAGCCGGCTTTCGAAATTGAATATCGAATGTAGGTAAATTCTTGGTAAAGATAATAAATTGAAGTCAAAGTTGTTTTACAATCTTTAATATTCCTTTGGACAAAGATTGTTAAATTTCCAGAATGAAAAAAGGGAATAATGAATTTTTTGAAAGTGTACTCCTGTTGGGCAACAAAAATTTCCAT
The DNA here is from genome assembly GCA_023213315.1 of Euborellia annulipes. NCBI lineage: Eukaryota > Metazoa > Arthropoda > Insecta > Dermaptera > Anisolabididae > Euborellia > Euborellia annulipes. The sequence continues at coordinate 117,559 of JAKCPI010019781.1, read as the reverse complement.
TAGAAAATTTTTCATATTAAAAAAAAACAAAAAAAAAAAAAAAAAACAATGAAATAATCACATGAAAAAACGCTTGAGTGGGACTAACTTTAGCACAAAAACTTTTTTTCACCTTTGTAAGTGTATTTCTTGTTATAAGCAAGGACGGGTACAGGGGGGGCATAGAGAGGGTAATTAACCCCCTCCCCCGAGATTTGAGAAAAATATTTTATTTTTAATATAAAATTTTAAAAATTAATATTGTACTTAAAAATTTACAGTATATTCTGGTAAACAAGTATAGAATGCAACTTTAAATTACGGAAAGTGAGAGAAAGTTGTGTGTTGCGCGACTAGTCACACCAAATTACAGCCCTCCCTCCAACCATTCAAAAAACTCGTCTGAATCCGCCCTTGATTATAAGAAATTATATATATATCGTTTGGATCCGCGAAGAAAATTCATATAATTAATTATATTATTTTGTATTGTTGCATTACACCATTACACGCTGTTCATCGAAACTCTCTAGGATTAAATAAAGGATTTTTGAGCCGATAATGAGTTTTTTTTTTTTAATTATTAATTTGAAGGAGGTATATAGCTGAATGTTGATATTCAAATAGGTAGAAAAAATGAGCAAAGCAGCTAGTTATATTTCAATTTATTATCAAACCTGGCCCGACCAACTACACCAAGCCCGAGGGCCTGGGTAATTATAAATATAAAAACAAAATAATGAAAATCATATGTAATTGTAAAATGTTTAATTCTTCATCATTTGTAGCCCTGAAGTTGGTCCCATATGAGACTGGTTTGATAATAAATTGAAATATAACTAGCTGCTTTGCTCATTTTTTCTACCTATTTGAAAAATTATTAATAACAGTTCTGAGCAACTTAAATTCTGAGGATCCAAAATAATATAAATATAAAGTTGAACAGTATTATATACAAGTCTTTTGAACTACCCTCTGAGGCTGTCGATAATTATTATTTTAAACAGTATAAAATTTATAATTTCTAAATGTGAGCATCCGATAGAAAGAATTTTTAAAAATTCAAAAGTCTGCTAAAAATGCAAAATTTAAATTTATACTAATTTTTCATTACAATAATATAGTACCTTGTTTTCTACGCCATCAAAATTAGAGATGCTATTGAGTCGAGTTGTAATTGCATTCACTGCTTTTGTTACCATGTTGATAATAGCTTGGGTATCGATGTCAGAAGAAGATGCCTCTGTAGCCAAACCAGGGGTGTACATAGCATCAGATTGTTTTTGAAGTAAAAACTAAAAAAAAGAATTTTCATATATTAAAGAAAATATTTTTAATGATTAATATAAATTTTTAATAACCTTCTTATGCTCTGCGATCATTTCATCACGTAAAATAGCTTTCAAAATAGTTTGAAATTTAAAATTTGGATGCACTAAGCAACGAGCTGACGCAATAATACTGGCGCTTAAAGGACCACTGATATTAATGGGACCTAAGAACTCCACAATATTTGGTGTGAGTCGAAAAGGAACTGGCTTATTGATCTCGCGATCTCCTGGAAGAAAAATATATTTAAAAAATAATCTAAATAAAAAAAATACAAATAAAAAAAAATACCTGTAATATCATCAACATTAAATTTAAAATAGAAGATGTTAATAAGTCCGGAATCTCTATGAATATACATCATATCAGGATTCAAACGAGTTAAATACAAAACATGTTCCGAAAAACAGACCAGAGCCATTTGAAGAGTAAACTAAAAACAAAACAAAGTTAATTAAATACAGAATTAGTAAAGTACATATTTGAATTAACTGTGCGTTATTCAACGTTTCTGTCACCCTCTGGTCTTCCAGAGGTACAATTCAGATACAAATAATAAAGGATTTCTAGACATTCAGGGGAATGGCCTAATAATAAAACTTGAACTTTATAATCAAACTGAATGGGCCTGTGCAGAGCAGAACAGGAGCTAGAAAACTTTTCGGGAGAGGTAGTTGATTTGGGTGGGGGGGGGGGATACCCATATCCCCCCCTGGCCCATGATTAGAACAATTTGAATTGATGGTGCAAGAGAGTCTCTTCAGTTGAATTATTACAAGCAACAGCCTCCAAGATCGTTGCAGTAAAGCAATTAAAGCAATGCCATTCACGACGGAATCCGAAAAACCAACTTGTGGAACGTACCCTCGATACAAGATAATTTAAATATATTTATGAACACCTAAATGACCGCGGCAGCAAAGGGAAAATTAAAAAAAAAAAAACACCCACATTATAACTTTTCGATAATGACAGTGTAAACAATAGTAACAAATTATCCAGAACTAATGAATGGTGCGCTGATACCAGCCTAAACCTGAAATTGAAAAACCTGAAATGATACGCCTTTTTATGCAAATTAAGGTGAATTGACCCGTCTCTACCATGTTCTTTGAAAATAAATATATCTTTGTAATCATAAAAGTTATGAATTAGGCGTGCCTATGTCAGTGCATGTAAACTACAAGGGTCTGAGCTAAGACACACTGAGATTGTCACGATGCTCGCGCAACAGATCAGAGCGGGTAAAAGACTTTTGCACAATAATCTGCGCAGTTTTGCCTCACAATTTGACAAAAAAAAAAAAAAAAAAAAAAAAAAAAAAATTTTTTTTTCCTTCAAATTTTTCATATTTTTCTCCCTTTTATATGAGTATTTTGTTGTTTCCCACGAAAATGTTTATATCGATTGAATTATGAGATCTTCAATTCCTTAGTTAAAAAAAAAATATGTGAGAATAATTACAATCTTTCTAAAAGTCCAATAATCAGTAGCTGATGGAAAAGTATGTAGAGCCCATTCTCGGAGTATTGTTTTAGGAACCATAGACGTCTGAATATCCTTAAGAATTTCTCGAAGAGCTTGATAATTTGGCTGTGTTCCTTTAGACTAAAAAATTAAATACGGAGTAATATATTTAATTATTAATTCTGAAATAATAAATCTCTATCTATTACCTGAAAAGAAGCTAGATATTCATAATATCTAACTATTGGGGAATCATATTCGAATTCTAAATTTTTACATTTTTCTTTATATATATCAAGAAATGATAAAGAAGCAGGATTATCTTCTATTAATCTTATTTGTGGAGAGACGGACACAACACGAGGTACAGAAAATTGGAGGAATCTCCTAGATGTTTCCTAAAAAAAAAAAAAAAATATGAAATTTTAATTTATTTTTAATTATTTCATCTAAACATTTACCTTTTGTTTTGTAAAAAAATGATTAAGCATTCTTAAAAGTTGAAGAACTCTTTCTTCTTGAAGTGCGTCGCCTCCTAATCCTGAATAGTTAACTACTAAATAAGGATAAATCTTTCCGTTTTGTCCCCTAATAAAGATTCTGCTTGAAGCAGTATTGTGTTTTTGAATTATATCCACTCGCGGTAAAAAGCCAGCAATTCGGATATATCGATGGGAATGACGTGGTAGTAGAAATTCGCCCGGAAGTTCAACTTCAGCCGTTTGAAGAGTGAAGTAACTTAGAAAACGACATTTTTCTTCTATTAAGAACGACCTGTAAAAATAATTTATAATTGTGGATATTTCCGAAGAGGCAAAATATTTTTCTTTTAATTAGATCTAATTAATTATATGCCCCCAATATATCGGTAATTTACTTAGGTAAGGTTTTCATTTTTGAATCCAATATAATTATCCATTTGCGCAATTTACTAATCAAATTTCCAAGTTTCATTGAACCAGGCACGGAGAAATCAAAATCAGAGGCAAACAGTCCTTTAAGTTCTTGAATATCAGGATCTTGTACAGTGGTTCGAGCTCGAGTGAGTAAACTTTCACTTCCCGTGTTCATTTGAGCAGAATTGCCGATCACTTCCGAAACATTTTCTAAAAGAATAAAATAATCAAAATTAGTTCAGGTTTTTTTTTTTTTTTTTTTTTATAATTTAATAACTCACCAGGAGCAATATCAAACATACTAATTAATTTTTTAACATAATTAATTGTATGTATTGTAATTGTAGTTTCGGCTACATTTCCTCTATTTTCAAATGCTAATGCGAGGCATTTAGCGAGACCCTGATGCAAATGCCGTAAAACTTCTTCGTAACAGCTTACTCTAAACCAGATCATCTAAAAACAATGAAGTATGAGTAATATCAAAAAAATGTTAAATCTAGGTTGGTTTTTTTAGTGTTCTTCTGCAATTAAAAAAAAAAAACAAAAAGTTTTAAATAAGTTAATAATAACACACTTTTTATTTTTTTAAGGGAATACAAACAGAATAGAACTGAACCGAGGACAACTAAATCAGAAACGACACTAGTCCGAAAACGATTTTTAATCCATCTGCAATGTAATCAATTTTTTCTACTCTATTTTATTAGGGTTTCCTCTTCCGCAAATTCCAACAACTATTTTTTATTATTCTTATAAGCTCAACCAAAATTGCAATATACAAGTTTTTTAGGAGATAAATATTCTAGAGAAAGAAAAAAATAGAAAAAGTAAACTATTAGACGTTTCTCAAGTCGCATGGAGAAAGAAATAAACCAGCAAAACTTTCCTATAATCAGGGACGCTATTTAGAGGGGTGGAGGCAGGGCCAATTTGCCCCCCTCCCCAAGATTTTGGAAGAAAATAGTAAATAGAAACAAATTCACACGCTCTTTATAAATAAGTATAGAAGTTGGTGTAGATAAAAATAGAGAGGTGTATAGTCTATGTTTATTTGTATACAAATTATTCAATAAGTAGCCCACAGGAAGTAAAAAATTTTTTTGCCCTCCCAAGCAAAGACTGAAATGACGTCACTGCCTATAATAGTAAAAAATCACCTATCGTATTCAAAATTTTTGCTACAAATTTTCTAAAATCACATTTCATTTTAAATTAAGTCGGGAAAATCCCACTGTAAGTTCATTTTGGTTGAATATGGAACGCTATGAACAGGGCAGTCAGCAGAAATAAAAAACATTTACTTAATAAGTTTGATAAGTTTGAAGGAATAGGACTGTTCAAGGCAAACTTGATGATTAAGGGCAAGTTATTTGATGCATATATAATATATATGTTTAAATAAAATTTCAATTAATAATTTTAATTTTATTTTGTTTTTCAGTGTGGCCAATAAAAAACATTTATATTATTTCGGTGACGTTTCGGAATGGCAAGAGCTGAGGATGGAGCGATGCGTTCCAAAAAAGTAGACGAAATAATATAAAGGTTTTTTTATTTCTGTTGGCTGTCCTGCTCATAGCGTTCCTTATTCAATCCTCATCACAGCCATTCCTATTCTTCATTGAACTGGTAAAGTTTTGGTTAGATTCCAAAGAATACTAAACAATAGTGAAATTAGCCCTTTAAGAAGCATTCATAAAAATAAACAAATTGATTATTTATCAATTTTACAACAAGAAAAAATTTTTACTACAAATTTTCTAAAATCACATTTCTTTTTAAATTAAATCGGGAAAATCCCACTGTAAGTTCATTTTGGTAATTTTGGTTGAATATGGAACGCTATGAACAGGACAGTCAGTAGAAATAAAAAACATTTATATTATTTCGTCGACGTTTCGGAATGGCAAGAGCTGGTTGGAGCGATGCGTTCCAGAAAAGTCGACGAAATCAATATAAAGGTTTTTTTTATTTCTGTTGGCTGCCCTGCTCATAGCGTTCCCTATTCAATCCTCATCACAGCCATTTCTATTGTTCATTGAACTGGTAGTTTTGGTTAGATTCCAAAGAATACTAAACAATAGTGAAATTAGCGCTTTAAGAAGCATTCTTAAAAATAAACAAATTGATTATTTATAATTTTTACAACAAGAGTATTTGGATTTAAATTTTTTATAATTTATATTTAATATATTCAAAATGGGGCTAAATCCTAGAATACCGTAAGTAAATTTTTATTAATATTGGGAAGTTTTTCAGGGAGAATTCACCTTCCCTTCCCTTTATTAGCCTAAAAGAGGTGTCGGTAAGCCAATTTGATCGAGATATAAGTTATGCCAAAATAAGGAAAATTTTGAAGAAATACGAGGACCACATTAACCATTAAAAATATATATTTTTACTTACTTTTTTGGGTTTTTTCTTTCTCCATTGTAATTTAGATGACAAAAACCTTGCGACTGACCTATTCTGATTGAGATAAGTAAAGAAATGTATTAAATTTTTCCTTATTTTGGCATATATCTCGATCAAATTGGCTTACCGACACCTCTTTTAGGATAATAAAGGGAAGGGAGGGTGAATTCTCCCTGAAAAACTTCCCAATATTAATAAAAATTTACTTACCGTATTCTAGGATCACGCCCAAAATGGCATCTAAAATTGCAGCTTTAATAAAAACCACATATGAGGTTTCTAAACCGAAATGGGATATTTTTGTGAAATATGCCAAAGTGGAATTGGCCCCTCCGACAGCTTCTGAAATTCCAGCAGCGATTGAAGAATTTCGGAAGTTAATTACCTCGTTTGCAACTCTAAAATGGAGGCATACTACCGTTAAGGAGGCCTGGATCAATACTTTGATCACAATCGAAGTTGTCTGTTGGTTTTTTGTTGGTGAATGTATCGGCAAACGTCATATTGTCGGATACAAAGTTTAAATCCTATTTGAATTACTCTTATTATAGTAAACAAAAAAATTGTTTGTTGTTCATTAAAAAAATGTAAATTATTTATGAAATAAATATCTTTTCAAAAAAAACAGGGTGGTATGTAATTTAAATAAAATATAAATTTGGTAACATAAAGGCGGGGGCACAGTGGGCTGAAATAGGAAAAAAGCGGCCATAATTCGAAAAAATCTGGTGTGACTGGCGCACAGCACACAACTTTCTCTTACCCTTCGGTAAGAGAAAGTTGTGCACCGTGCTGGTCACACAAGATTTTTTGTGTCGAGATATATTTAGTTTCCCATAGCACCTTAGTTTCAAACTTGCATTTTAAATGTTGACTGCTTGAAATAAACTATGGTTATTTTTCAAAATTTTAATCTCATATTTGGACATTTTATACACAATATAGAATCGTAAATAAATACAAAATTTCATAAGAATTGGAAAAAAAATTTTAAATGCGTAAAAAGTTCCAAAGGGGACCGAGAGAGAGAGAGAGAGAGTGATATATGTTTTCCCGGAAACAATTAAAGACACAAATAAATTTAAAAAAAAACTGAAAAAGTGAATCAGTAAAGTACTAGTACTCTTTGGTCGATTTTGATTAAAAGCTTATTTTTCCGGTCCCGGGGGGTGTTTAACTTAAATATAAAATTTCAACCTCATAGCTCAATTCCTTCATGCTTAAAATTGAACACACACCCACCCACCCACAGACAGACCATGTCGCGAAAACCACTTTTTTGGATTCAGGGGACCTCAAAACGTGAAGATCCATCAAAATCTCGACATCGAATTTTTGACATGAAACCAATACTTTCTCTCTATATATATATTACATATATACATAGGTAAGAGAAAGTAAAAAATTATTTATTTACAACCTGACTCGTTTTAAAGAAGATTTCACTTTCTAAAAAAAAAATGGGAATTTAAATAATAATTGATTTTTAATCTAATAAAAATCTGGTGTGACTGGCGCACAGCACACACTTTCTCTTACCTTTGGTAATCGAAAGTTGTGTACTGTGCTTGTCACACCAGATTTTTTGTGTCGACATATATTTAGTTCCCGACAGTACGGAACATTTGAATTCAGATGTAAAATTTATAAGTATGGGAAAATATTTATATTTTGTTACCATGGCAACCATTTCTCCTATCTTCTGTATGAAATACAAGAGTAAAGTGGTCTTCAGAAGATTTCAATCGCAAAATGAGAATATACATTTTAAAGAGCATCTAAAAAATAATTGATTTTTGAATTTAAAAAAAATCGTTGGAGAAAATTTTGAGAAAATCGAAAAAAACTGAAAAGTACATCAGTAAAGTACTAGTACTCTTTGGCCGATTTTGATTAAAAGCTTATTTTTCCGGTCACGGGAGGTGTTTAAGTTAAATATAGAATTTCAACCTCGTAGCTCAATTCCTTCATGCTTAAAATTGAACACAGACACACCCACCCACCCACCCACCCACCCACAGACAGACCATGTCGCGAAAACCACTTTTTTGGATTCAGGGGACCTCAAAACGTGAAGATCCATCAAAATCTCGACATCGAATTTTTGACATGAATCCAATACTTTCTCTCTATATATATATTACATATATACATAGGTAAGAGAAAGTAAAAAGAAAAAGATTTAAATTCCGTTACCATGGCAACCAGTTCTATCTTTCCTATGAAGAACAAGAGTAAAGTGGTCTTCAGAAGATTTCAACGGCAAAATGAGAATATACATTTTAAAGAGCATCTAAAAAATAATTGATTTTTGAATTTAAAAAAAAATCCTTGGAGGGAATTTTGAGAAAATCGAAAAAAACTGAAAAAGTACATCAGTAAAGTACTAGTACTTTTTGGCCGATTTTGTTCAAAAGCTTATTTTGAGATTCTTCAAAGGTACCTAAGTTAAATATAAAATTTCAATCCGGTAGCTCAATTCCTTCATGCTAAAAAAAATGGGTCCACACACACAGACACACACACACACACAGACCAATTTGCGGGACCCACTTTTTTGGACTCAGGGGACCTCAAAACATGTATATCCATCAAAATCTCGACATCGAATTTTTGACATGATCGCAATACTTTCTCTCCTATATATTTCATATATAGGGTACGAGAAAGTAAAAATGAACTTCAAAATATAAAAATCTGGTGTGACTGGCGCACAGCACACAACTTTCTCTTACCTTCGGTAATCGAAAGTTGTGTTCTGTGCTTGTCACACCAGATTTTTTGTGTCGACATATATTTAGTTCCCGACAGTACGGTACATTTGAATTCAGATGTAAAATTTATAAGTATGGGAAAATATTTATATTTTGTTACCATGGCAACCATTTCTCCTATCTTTCCTATGAAGCACAAGAGTAAAGTGGTCTTCAGAAGATTTCAATTGCAAAATGAAAATATACATTTTAAAGAGCATCTAAAAAATAATTGATTTTTGAATTTAAAAAAAAATCGTTGGAGCAAATTTTGAGAAAATCGAAAAAAACTGAAAAAGTACTTCAGTAAAGTACTAGGACTCTTTGGCCGATTTTGATTAAAAGCTTATTTTTCCGGTCCCGGGGGGTGTCTAACTTAAATATAAAATTTCAACCTCGTAGCTCAATTCCTTCATGCTTAAAATTGAACACACACCCACACACACACACACACACACACACACACACACACACACACCCACACACACACAGACAGACCATGTCGCGAAAACCACTTTTTTGGATTCAGGGGACCTCAAAACGTGAAGATCCATCAAAATCTCGACATCGAATTTTTTGACATGAATCCAATACTTTCTCTCTATATATATATTACATATATACATAGGTAAGAGAAAGTAAAAACAACGTTTTGCACACCAATTTTTTTTTCAACTTTGTCAAGGGGCAATTTCAACCCCTTTCGGTAAAATATGAAAATATTGAAGGGTATAGAAGAACATATGATTCTGTATGTATAGTTTTAATTTTGTAAAAATCCGCCCAAAAAAAGATAATTATGGCCGCTTTTTTTCGATTTCAGCCCACTGTGCGGCGTTTGTTCATCCATGGTCAAGGAGCTGGTCCTTAGTTAAGTGACTTAGAGCCAGTTGCTTCAGTTCTAATTATATTAGAAAAAACAAGACTTTTTTAGAAATTTTTAAATTGTTAAAAAAATATGTTAGTTGACTATGACTTTCAAGTCTCTTCAGTTATAGTTAATCTAATCATATGATTAAATAAGAGGCCAGATCGTAGTTGGTTAGCAAAGGCCCAAAGTTCGGTGTAAGGCCTAACTGATGGGTGGAATTAGAAAAAATTAGACTTTTTTTTAGAAATTTTTAAATTGTTAAAAAAATTAATTATATTTATTTAATTATTTTAATTTTCAATATTTATTTAAATTAATTTTAATTTTTATAAACTGATGCAACCGGTCCTTAATCTTATAATGAAGAAACCCCCTTCAGTACTACTTTTGACCATCAAAAAAGAAGTAAGCTATTCAATTTTATTATTAAAAAATAATGTTTAATTTATTTAATTTTTTTTCTTATTTTTCCCTCTCGCGAAAAATAAGCCGAGATCTCGGCTGCTGCGGCCAAATTTTTTAATAGTAGGCTATATACCGATAGCTACCTGGAGTCGTTCCACAAGCTGATTCCGCGGGGTCACCAACCCAAGGTTTCGTCGCGCATCAATTAAACGCAACGATTGTGGTGACTGTTGCTCTTGCCAGCCCCCCCCCCCCGGCTAATTTATTTAATTAAAATTGTTTTTATTTCAATTAATACAAAAGAATAATAGAAGGTTATTTTGAAAATAAGAGTTCTCAGGTTAAAATAATATCCTAAAGTCAGAATCCTTGTGTTATGCCAAAAATCAAAGGATGCATTCGGAAAAAACGAACATATTTTTTTGTTTTATTAAATGATGTTACCTGATCAACAATTCCTTCAAGAGAAGCCAAAACAGTAGGATGTAAATCATGTTGTAATTTCATTATCTGAGAACAGCGTCGCATAAATGGAGGTGCTTTTAATTGCCCTAATTCATTAGTTGATCCCTGATTTGTTTGTTGAGCATTATGTGAAGAATTTGATGATGAAAGAGGAATTTGCGACTGTAGAAGATCGTTAGATGAGGGTAGAGATGGATCACTTTGAGGACCAACCTGATAATAGAAAAATGAATTTAAAAAAAAATTTCAAAATTTATTGTAAAATAATTTCATCTTACAGGTTGTTGTTGTTTCGCAGCTGCGGAGTCTGCTGATTTTAATTCTATTTTTAATGTTAAATATACAGTTCTTATTGGAAAGAAGAGAGCTTGCGGGAACATACGTCCTATCTAAAACGAGAATAGAAAATTACTATTTATAAAAAAGATGTTCACGACATTGCAAATAAAATAAAATGTATATTTTTTTTGATAAATTGATTATATTTCAAGAAATACACATACCTGGGACAAAAGATTGGTTATAAGATTCACGTCATCTCGTACCAGCCAAGTCAATAATTGAGGAATCCAAGGCACCCATTGAATTGTAGGAACTCCGACTGAATATTTATCAATTGCTCTCATTATCAGATAATTATCATCGTCATATATCAAAAGCCAGAGTACCTAAAAACAAAATATTTATAATAATTTTATAAAATGTTTTTAAGATTATAAATGTTTATTTTACCTTGGCAAGAAATTTTCTTGATTTGGCTTCATTCTGATGTCGGCATGCATGGAGAAAACATGTAACTGCAGAGACTCCAATAATGATTTGTTTGGGATCTCTGGTAAAGAGATGTTCAAGATAATCTCCCCATAAAGCCCACGCCTTGACAAGAGTATCATGGGTTTGCACAGCTGACGAAAAGGCTTTATTTGCTTCTTCTGATCGTCCTTTAAATGAAAAAATTAATTTTTTAATTTTTTTTACTCTATCCAGAATAACGGATTAAAAAAATTAAAAATCTCAAGTAGAGTTTAATCTCTACTCAATTATTGTATTAGCTCAAATTAATATTGATAACAAATATACCTGCATGTGCTAAGAGCATTCCTTTAAGAGCAAAAAAATTCGGCATTCATTTCTGGAGTGAAATATACAAGATTTGTATATTCAATGAGTTCAAGCCCCTAAAATAAAATAATTACTCAAATTACATAAATGACATAAATGTTTTAAAAAATAAGAAATATTAAAATTTTAACAAATTATTATATTCATTTAATATATATTTTTTTAATTTCTCAAAGACATGATATATATATATATACATGTGATGAGGAAAGTGAAAAGGGACCCCCTGTCGGCGAAGTAAAATTATCGGTACGAGGATTTTAGTCAAATTAGGTCTAAAATATCGATTTTTGGGTTTCGAATGAACGATTATTCAATATTCCCTATACAGGTTTATTCGGTAATTTTATCGATGAGAATCAGATAAATATTACAAAATAACCTTAAATAGTTTTTCATTGTGTTTAAATACGTTTTCCTCAAAATCCCGTTTTTATATCTATTACTTTGAAAGGATGTAACTTTTTTAGTTTTTGAGATAACAGTGGTTTTGGTCTTAAAATGTTCAGGAAATTATCCTCTACAATAATTTTATTGTAGTTGTAGTTGTTGATATTTATTTATAATTTGTGATATTTCGGACAAGAGGTCCCTTTTCACTTTCCGCATCACAAATTAATTATATTATAATATAATTGATATATTATATCAATATTATATTTTTCCAACATTTTTTCCAGGGAAATACAAAATTTTATTGTAATTGGGATATTTCGGCCGCATTTCAATTATCAGACTAAGAATTTAACGAAGTGTGACGAATCTTAAATTCCTAGGTTGATTATGACACGCAAGTTGCTGCCCAAAAAACAGTTAGAATTTTTTTTTTTCTAAAATAGGCCTATAATGTTTTGGAAAAATATCTTAAATTTTTCTTGGTTTATTCTTAAGAGGGTAGAAAAATGAGAGACGAAGCTAAAGTTCTTTCTTTATTTATTTAACCCACATAGCGGACGGTTCCGTTTTTGAACCATCTGGCAAAATGTCATTATAAAAGTCTCACAGTGGATTTTATACATTGTTGAACCAAACCCTTATATAATATACCGGTATATATACCCATTATGCCATGACTAGGTACATAAAATGATCATATAAAGAATAAACTTCAACTATGTCTCTCATTTATCTACCCTCTTATGAAATGCGTTTTGTTTTTTGGTTTAATTTAATTTTTTTCTTTTTTTGAATACTAGTTTATTTGTTCCTTTTTAGAAAATTTTAAATTAATAAATAAAAATTTCTTTTTACCTCTTGGAGCTGATTTTTTTCAGATATAGCAGCCATTTGGAAATAACATTTGATTTGCTGTCGAATCTTTTGAAAACAGTCTACAATCGGGATACTGGGAATCGTATAAATTCGACTAAGAGTATCCAAACATACACTTATGAGATTCTGTTTTCTTGCTATTTTACCAAAATGAACGATAGTTTGTGCGTTTGAGTGAACTCCCATATAACTCTGACTGTTGGATTGATCTCGTGGAATATCAAAATTTGTTGCTAAATATTGATAATGGAGTTGTCTCCAATGAAATATTTCAGCCCAATGGCTGAGCTGGTCGCTGATCACAGGCAAACGATTGCGCCAGGCTTTAAAAATGCCTCTTATATCTTGTAGAGAAGCAGAATCACCCTGAAGTAAATCTGAATAAATGCGACCGGCTTCTTGTAATTCAATTATTTGTTGAGCACCTTGTATCAAGTGTATGTGACTATGTGATACAATACGAGGATATCGGCTCCATTCTTGCATGCAAATATCAGTTATTATCTCAGCATAACGTTTTATCAAATTGAAATCTTGATCCTCAGGATTACAGATAGTTAAGAATCCTTGGAAGAGATTTAATTTCCAAGTATTTTCTTTTGGCCAGTTATGAACAATGGATTGAATAGCTTCTTTCATTAATTGCCACTTTGGAACATGCCAAGAACTTTCAATTAAAACATAGGGATTATAAGAATTCCGATCGCTAGAATAATCGACAAGGAGTTCCCATTGATTTAATTCTTTTGAACATCTAGAAATCAAATAATAAATTAAAACAAATCTTAAGAGAGTAATTTTATATGTAATACCTTATCCAATGTTCTTCCCATAATTTAAGTTCTGTTTGCAGCGCAAAAGGGAGAGGTCCTGAGCCATATTCAGATCGTGCTCGGCTCATAGCAACTTCATAAGACGCTTGGGCTTGTTCGTAGAATCCTTGCTGTTCATATGCTATTGCAAGTGTAGTTTCTCGGTAACGGGAATGTTTTTGCCAAAGAGCAGACCACATGTCTTCTTCTTTGAGTTCGAAGAGAAGATTTGAAAGTGAAATTACTATTTCCTTTAAAATAAAATTAAGTTTATATAACAATACAATATATTATTGGGTACAAATTTAATATTAGATTGTTACAAGGGAATAAAAAACAGAAGAAAATGGAGCCAGAATTTTTTTTTTTTTATATATTTTCAACAGCGGACTTTTCGGCTTTGATTAAACCCATCTACGGAGCTGTTAGTTTTCTAATGATATATCAAAAATGGGTTAAGAAAGGAATAGCAGTTAGATATTATTTCATTTATTAGGCCTTCTATGCTGACGTTTCGGTCTTGGTTAAGACCATCCTCAGAGCTTGCGGGCCACAGATCAAACATATATAAAGATTGGACAGCTCCATGTTAGAATTCCTGTGTGAGTTTAACTCCATCTATGATCATTTTCCTAACTAAAGAGCACGAGGGGAAGAAAATTTCCCCATAGGAAATGTATAGAGAAATATTTTATTCTTTGCATTCTATGAATATAACAGGCACTGGATTGGAATAGTAATAATTTATTTTCATAATTAAGAAAAGGCGAGGGTCCGCCGCAGGCCAGCTGGATGGGGGTCCAGAAGGGCGAGCCCTCCTGGCTAGGCGCAAAGCTCGCCCAAGGCAGTAAAAGAATACTTAATAAAAATAACATCATTGGAGAGTTGAGATTATATATACCTGTTGAGGGTTTGGAGCAACTTCATAATCAGATGTTTCTACTAACTCCTTCTTGGTTTTGAATTGACCTGATTCAAGATCCTCCAAAGATAAAACCATTCGATGCCAAAGATTATATGTTCGCCCTAGATGTTCAAATAAAGAAGGTTTAAATGCAAGATGCATGTCATTACATCGTGAAAATGCTTCTACAAATGTACTAATAGATGAAGGTTTGCAATCTTTTTGAATGAGATGTGATCCAGAACAAATAAATGGCACCATTTCATCTGTAATAATCTGTAATAAAAGAGAAAAATTATTTTATTAAAAATTAATATGAGATAAATTAAGAAAATTGATATACTTGTTGTTCATTTTCATTCATAATATTCCATATATTAGGAAATAAATCAAGCCAAACGTGTTCAGCAAGAGTTGTGTCCATGTGGCAGAGTTGGACGGTTGCTAGTAAAAAATTTATAGTCTTTACTTCATGAAGATTTTCCATAATACTTCGTTGGCGATTTAAGAAATCCGTTATAGAACCTTTACGATTTGTATTTCTAACATCTTCTGACGCTTTACTTTCTACTGAAGAAATATCCATTACGACATTTTCCTATTAAAAAAGGGCAAAAGTGTTAGCATGTTATATTTTAAGAATGAAAAATAATTGAAAAAAAACTTAGTTACTTCTTGAGTAGAATCGATCACATCCGACATTTCATTTTTAATAGAAACCAAAATATCTAAACCAAGTTTGTGAATCGGATCATTGTAATTTATCACAGAAGTTGTTCCAGGTAGTTGATAATTTTGTTTCGAGATTCGGATTGTCGTATCTTAAAATATTAATAAAAATAATTTAAAAAAAAATATAATAATTAATATAATAATTTTGTTTTATTAAAAAATATTTACTATCTTGAGCTGTGATTAAAAGCATTTGAATGCATTGTTTGATCCAAAAATGCGATCCCATGGATTCCCAATTTTGAGAACATAAAATATACATAATACGATCATGAAGACGTCGCTCCATGCTTTTGTCAAAAATTTCGAAAAATTCCTGTCTAATTGAAGGTTGTTGACTTCGAAGTCCCGAAAGAAATGCGGGCTCGAGTTTTACTACAAGATCTGAACTCTTTAGAACTTCGTCTCTGTAAAAAAAAAATTAATTCATTAAAAAATAATATAATTGTTATTTTAGACAATTGAACTCAGTTGATACCTGTAAATAAAATTCACAATCTCCAAAAACTGAGAGTTTAATTCAGTATCATCTGGAAATCGTTTGTCAAAGAATTCCATCATTTTAATTAGAATAATTGATTGTTCTCGAATAGAAGGTATATTATCTACATTTTCTGGAATTTTATTTTTTATCCAACCTTCAACAATCTAAAAAAATTTTCATTAAAAAAAATAAAATTTGTTTCCTATAAGCTATATATATATCGTTGAATAAATTACCTTCGTTATTTCTTTTACAATTTTAATATCATTTGATTTTTCAATGAGTTCTACAATAATTTTTTCTATAAAATTTTTCCGAATTTCATTGTCCATAATTGATAAACGATTTTTAATTAAGTCAAGACTTAAAATTAGCATTTCAGATGTAACTAAAAGGAAAAAACTTTTATAAAAAAGCACATATATATATATATATATATATATATTTATATTGTATATACAGTATAATGAAATTTATGAACTATGTTTCACCTGGGGAATCCGATTTAACGTCTTTCTTTAAATGCTCCTCTGTCATTCGGGTAAGAATTTGCATAAATAAACTTATAACTTTATCGATATAATTTTCGCAATTTAAACAGGCTGCTTCAAGAACCAACAATGTTCCAAACAAAGTTGGAGAAGCTGATATATTATTTTCATAATTATTTAAACCCTCTAAAATTAGCTTTGAAAAAAATAAAAAAACGAAAATAAGAAATTAATTTTATTATTATTAATTAAATTTAAATAAAAGATCAAATCATACCTTTTCAATAGTTAAATATAAACCATCAAGGCCAGAATATTTGCTTGATATATTAATATTTGTTGTCTGTGAATCGGGAGGGAAGAGATTCATCAAACGTCCCAACAACGAAGTGACTAAACGTATTACCTTTAAAAAAAATAGATAAAATTGATTTCTGTAACACCAGTGAATAAAATTTTTCATATGAAATGGAGAATATCATCAATCTGTCATGTACTAATAAATTTTTTGATATTGCCATCATGGTGCACTTAGGGAATAAAAGGGATTTGCTCCCTTTTATATGAAATTGTATCATATTTTTTTTTTTTTTTTTGATATACGATGTCAAATCTGACTGGATCACTATTATTCCCTCCTTTTTTGTCTGACAAGGGGAGTGTACGGCCTTCCCCTCATCGATTTGAACGAAAATTTTTGTATGTGTAGTACTTAATGAAAAACAAATTCTGTTAAAACGAGAGAATGCGCTTCTCAAGGGTTCGTGTAAAAAAATGTTAATGATTTGCCAGCAAGCCGTTTCAAATAACCATATTTCCATGGGCATAACTAGGAAATTTGGCTGGGGGAGGGGGCCATGGGGCCAGCCATCCTCCGGTCATATTGGTATCTTACCTTAGAGTTAGTAGAATTAAGACAAGCAATAAATCCTCTATGGAGAGGCTTTACGCTTATAAGTATTTGTTCTTGAGACATGATGCCCAATAAATAAGTGAAAAGATCTAATGCAGTACAAATATTTCCTAAATTTGGAGTTGGCGTTTCAATAGATTGGAATATTTTATCCAGAAAATTAAGTTTTAAATCCGAATGATGTGGCCAAACATCTGGTTTTAAGGCCATTTTTAATAAAGCAACACAACGTCTACTTAGATTTTCACCTGAAGAGCCTGGAGTCATATTTGGATCATTAACCTAAAAATATTTATTATATTAATATATGTAATGTGATAAAATTATATAATAACATTCTAATTCACTAACCTGACAGGCTAATCTAAGTAAGAAATTCAGGACAGCATCAGAATCAGAACGTTTTATTGGTTTATTTGAATCGGGTTCAAGTTTTGGAACTGCGGTTGGAATAATAGTTGGAACTGGACCGTTTCCACCTGCTTGTCTTTTTCTTACACTTTCTTCATCGTTTGATGGACGTTTTAAGGTATTTGTAGTCTGAAAAAGAGTATCGATTTTTGATTTTAAAAATTATTATAGAATTGTAAACCACGAATGTGTTTATTAAAGCTTTTGTGGTTTGTATAATTATTATGGGAGTTTTTAATTATAAGCCATAATTTGTATTAATTATTTATTAAAAATATAAATACTATACAACGTTTCGGCTGCTTATTCTTCAGTCGGTTTCAAGTACTGTGCGCTTGTTCCGACTCAAGTGAACTAATCTCTAAGGAAGCGTTAAAAATAAAATGCACCTAACAGTCTCTTAGAAGTTAGATCACTTGAGTCGTAATGCACAGTACTTGAAAACGACTGCAGAATAAGCAGTCAAAACGTTATAAAGTAATTATATTTTTAATAAATAATTAATACAAATTATGGGTTATAATTAAAAACTCCCAAAATATTAGAAATGTTAAATAAAAAAATTATTCTTCTAAATACCTCTTGATTATTACTTTCAGATTCATCTCGAATTCGTTGTAATTCCCATTTGATTATAACTTCTGCTAATTCTACAGCGACTTTACGATGTTCAATTGTAACTGTTGGCGAAAATCCCAATCTTTGCATAGAATTTATCATGTGTTGAATTAAATGGTGTCGAACTGGATAATAAACTTTATAATGTCTAACAATTAAATGTAAAATATGAAAAAGTTGATGCATGCTATTATGGCCTTCTTCGATATATATCTTCTTTGTCCAATGAATTAACATTTTATAACCATCATCCATTCGATAAGGCATTGCGGGTGTTAGAATTTCCAAAGCTTGTCGTACCACCGCTCTGGCTTCAATGGCATGGCCTTTAAGTAGCCGATGAAACACTAAAAATATATTGAATAATTAATAAATGACAAAAAGAAACTAGATTCATTGAGAATATAATTGTATAATATGGGACTTAAAAATTGTATAATATGAGACATGAAAAAGGAGAAAGTTTTTTAAAGTTTAGATACCTTGTAAAACAATCCTTTTGTGAATAGCAAATTTGGCTATAATATGAGAAAGCAATAAATGGCAATGATATCTGGTAGTAGGATCTACACAATTTTTCACTAGAAGACAAGGCCAAGCAAACATCATGAGTCGTCGAACTCGACTTCCTATAAATCAAAGGCAAAAAAAAAAAAATAAATAAATTATACATTTAAAAAATATTTGTTCGTTATTAGGTGTGGAAAAAGATATTTTTTTGAGATTTTTTTGTTTTATATGAATTTTTGTGAAATGTAAATTGTTTTTTTTTGGAGGACCATTTAGCCTCCGTTCCGCTGTACTACACATCATGGGCGAATGTAAAATTTAAAAATAATAATATTTGGTTGAGTTTTTAATTATAGACCACATTTTTTATTAATTATTTATTAAAAATATAAATATTGTACAACGTTCGACTGCTTATCTTGCAGTCGTTTTCAAGCACTGTACACTTGCTCTTAATAATATTTTGTACCATCTATGTTAAAAAAAAATCAAATTCAAAACACTTGATGTAACACAAAGCTTTTTATGTAAACACTTGCTTTGATGATTGTGTCTAACTTCATGGAAATGAGAGTAGATGGCGTTGGAGTTTGTGTCTAACTTCATAGGAATGACTGTAGATGGCGTTGACGTCGTTGTATATAAAATTCCCGTAACTGTCCATTAGAGGTTAGTTAATTTAATTCGGAACAAGTGTAGTACTTTAAAACGACTGCAGAACAAGCAGTTGAAACATTATACAGTATTTATATTTTTAATAAATAATTAATACAAATTATGGTCTAAAATTAAACTCCCATAATAATAATATAAACCACAAAAACTTCAATAAACAAATTCGTAATATTTAGTTTTTGGAGTTTTATTTAATTTCTATTAAAAAAAATTGTTTAAATAAATGAATTTCCAGAATTTTAGTTTAAATCTCATTTTTAGGCAAACTAATCAATCATAATATTCCCTTGCCTTGTTTCTTATCTTCTGCATGGTGAATATTAGGTGATGCTTGTTCCACAAGCAAACAAGAGAATTGAAGTAACAAAATTCGTACACAATCTTCGGAGCCATTCGGATTATCAGGATCAATTACTTTATTTATAAAAACGGAGACAATATTGTCAGGATTTTCTTGCTCTGGAGATGTTGGATTTCCAATAAGCCTTTCTCCTTCACCTCTCTCAAAACATACTGAGAAACAGGGTATAAGAATGAGTTGAATTATTTTTGATTTCATTTCTTGAGAAAGGGTCGTGTCATGAAATAATTCAACAAATTTGAAAAAAGCTGATCGTTTCCAATCCACGGTATAATCTTGTGCCACTGTCTTCTCAAGGAAATCTCTTAAAAACTAAAAAGAAAAGAATTATTATTAGGTTAATACCAGGAGTACTTGTTAAAATATTTAATTAATTACTTGAAAGTCTGAAATATATCTTGAACAAAAAGCGCGAAGAAGTTGAAATAGAAGATCAATATCATTGGTATGATGACAAAAATAATGTAAAAGTATTTTAACAAGCAACTTAGGTTCGTTCCAATGATGATGGTCAATTGATTCAATTTTTACAAGACTCTCCTAAAAAAAAATTGTTAAAATTTTTTTTATATAGGCCTACTCTATATACGTTAATATTTTTCATTAAGATTTTTATTACCTGATAAGTACTATCACACCAAATTTGTTTTAAAACAGAAACAAGTTGATGTTCACCACTTAACCACTGATCATCAAATTTTATTAGCATCGATATTATTCTTAAAGCTTGATAATGTAATTCAACACAGTCAGCTAAAAACAATATTTTAATAATGAATCAATTGTATTTATTAAAGCTTTTGGGGTTAATACTATACAACGTTTCGACTGCTTATTCTGCAGTCGATTTCAAGTACTGTACACTTGCTCCGACTAAAGTGAACCAACCTCTAAGGGACCGTTATGTGCATTACAACGACGTCAGCGCCATCTACAGTCATTCCAATGAAGTTAGATACAATCATCAAAGCAAGTATTTACATAAAAAGCATGATGTTAATTTAATAAGAATATTTTGTACGATATATGTTAAAAAATCATATTCAAAAAACTTATTGTAACATCATGCTTTTGATGTAAACTTTGGCTTTGATGATTGTGTCTAACTTCATAGGAATGACTGTAGATGGCGTTGAAGTCGTTGTATAAAAAATGCAAGTAACCGTCCCTTAGGGCTTGGATCAGATGAGTCGGATCAAGTGAACAGTACTTAACAACGAATGCAGAATAAGCAGTCGAAACATTGTACAGTTTTTATATTTTTAATAAATAATTAATAAAAATATGTGGTATATAATTAATAACTCCCAAAATAATAATGAATCATATAAATTTAATAAAAATTTAAATTTAAAATAAATAACAAATTATATACTATATATAATTAAAGTAAATTACCTGAAGTTAATAATTTCAGTGGTTTACATTCAGTATCAGATGCAGTTGGTTTTGCTGACACCATTTCTATAAGACGTAAAGAACTTTTTTGAAGAACTTCACGAAATGGTTTTCCATTAACATGTTTAATTAGATATTTTAAATAGCGATTCCATTTTTTATTTTTTATTTTTTCATCGCTTAAAAATAAATCAATTGTTTCTTGATTAAATCGCAATAAGAATTTCAAAAGAGGTTCTCTAAAAGGCGAACTAGCTTCAACATATAACATATTTTCCATTCCAAGAATCAAATTGCATAAATCCTCAATATATGTGGAAGGTGTAAGAGGAATTTGAGAAAAAGTATTTAATATCGTAACAATTTTCTTCTCATATTCTCCGCTTTTTGTAACCCCTGAAATAAGGTTAGATTTAAGAATTATAAACTGCCACCTCTGATATCAAGAGTATTTATAGGGAGATAATTCTGAAATTTTACTTGATGTACTTGATAACGGCTGCAGAATAAGCAGTCGAAACGTACAATATTTATTTTTTTAATAATTAATACAAAATGTGGTCAATAATTAAAAACTCCCAAAATAACAATCTGAAATACTTTGTCATTTTAAAAGTAAATTTTTGTAAAGATTTATTGTTGTTAAAATTTTTTTAGGAAATATTATATAATTTATAAAATTTTTCTAAAACAAACATTTTTTCCCTTATTTATTATAAAATTTTCAAAAAAAATTAGTGATATATTATTAACTAGGTAGAGCTTTGTTTGAAAAATATGGAATTTTTTCAATGAACGCTCAAATAGACTATTCATTAGCCAGTCAATACATCTTTTAAGATAGCAAATTTGTGAGATGTGTTTGTGTTTGGGCAAAATTGCGCCCCCTGGAGTCGAACCAGGACCTCCACATTTCCCCGGCCTTCGGAATAGGATAAAGGTAGTTCGCCGACCCCGAAAGCGTGAAGGTTCTGGTTCAACTCCTGGGGGCGCAAACACAAATTTGCTATCTTAAGAGAAACATTGATTTCCATGTGAAAAGGTGTTTCAATATTAACATTCTAAATAAAATAATTATTTACCTTTTCCTTTATTAAATTTAGTGAGTGTTTGTATCAATCTTTCTAAATGATTAAACATGTGATTGCAAATAGATGAATCAAAACAATACGGGAAGAGAACGGCGAGGTAATAAAGTCTTTTTGCACCCGTTAAACCCAGAATCTTGTAATCGCCCAAATTCCTTAGAAGGGGTCTTACAAGAGCAGTTATAGTCTGAAACATAAATAAACTGATCATTTAATGTGAGGTTTCAATATTTTGCAGCTTCATCACCAGTTAACTCAAATTATTGAGAAAACATAACTTCTCAAATGGGTAAATTATCTGCTAATAATATTATGACAGAAGGCAACTTACTTTTTCCATTTCTTCATCGTGATCTTGTTTCATGCCAGCGATAAATATTTTCAAGCATTCAAAAGCCGCATGTTGAATCTCAGGATTGTTTTTCTCTAGAGATTTATATAACACCAAAATAATTTTATCTCGACTAGAGACCATATAATGACAAGAACTTAATGTACGAAGAGCACATTTTCTAAGAGGAGTCAAATTGGTCAGAGATCTATAACAAGCTAATTCCGTTAGTCTATCATCCTCTGCTTCACAAAGGGACATCAGCTCATGAAAGAATGCCCTGTGTTCTGCGATATCTGAAAAGTAAAACGAATATATTTGTTTATGTGAGAGTAGGCCTAAGAATTAATAGAAGATGTCTGGTAGAGAGAATTTTTGGAAAATAAATACAGGCTTTGTATTAATCGTACATTTTAATTATTTGGATTATATGATTATTTTTATTACCTATTGTAAAGAGACGTGGTTCAACTGTAGTACAAAATGTCGTCCCATCCATAATTCCAATTTGAGCATTAACAGGCTGATGTCTTAAAAGATGTTTTTTCGGAGGTATTACATTCTCAATAGCTTTTTTATGTGGAATAATCACTTCAGTTACACTTTTATTTTGAACAGATGAAAGAACTTTAAGAAGATGGATGGAATGCTCTCTAATTAATGTATTGGAGGAAGTTACTAGACGCATTAATTCATGCGTGACGTCAAAAAGAGCTTTTTCTTGGGCAACAATTAAATCATCATTATTCCCATCTTTGACAATCGGACTGGCACAAACATTAATCATTTTTTCAAGGTTAGATTTGGCCATATCTATTGCTCCATTAGATACCTGAAAATAATCAATATTCAATAAATGCTTTTATATTTTTGCTAGCTAATAAAATGAAATTACCTCTCCAGTGAGATCCATCATTACAAAAAGAAGAGCCTTAAGGAAAATGAATAAGTGTTCAAAAACCCAAATCATCGACATTCTTTCGAATAAATATTTAATTGCTAAACATCCACCCAATTTAGCATACCATGCTCGTTCATAGCATAAGGAACACATCCTTTCTGATAGGTATTCCATAAAAGGGAGGTGACAAGCTTTTTGTTTTGATCCCAAAATGTTTACGGCTGTATAAATAATAACATTAAGTGCAACACTGCCTATTTTGTAGAGTTCTTTCTCTTCATGACCCATTATAATTGCAATGGAATCTATTAAAATATGAGGGTCCATTCCGTTAAGATGCGATTGCCTACTGGCCATTGAAAATGGACCTAAAAGAGAAACATTTTTTGTTATAATATGAAAAGATGTCTGGTGTTTGTGATAAGCGAATGCTAGTATAAACAAAAGGCTCCATTTAACATTATGTCGACATTTTTTTTCTATGATAGGGAACTTTTTCGGGTTTTTTTCTTTTTCCATTCTTTTTATTAGCCTAAAATAGAAGTGGCAAAGCCAATTTGATCCATATTTCTATATAAATAACGAAAATATAGAAGAAATATCAATATGAAGGTGACATTATAAAAAAGGTATTATACCTTACCATTTCGTATTTATTTCTTTCTCGGTTATATTTTTAATCTTATCTTATAGTTGAGATTAATAAAATATTTTGCCTGTGCAGCCTTTTTTTGTCAACCAAGAAGTGTCGGCTGAGAAAATTCCCTAGTTGTTTTTTTTTTTTTTTTTTTTTTTTTTTTTTCTAAACAGAACCAAAACAAATCTTATCCGGTCTGAACCCGGCAAAGTCGCCCCCTGAAAGTTGTGCAAGTTGTTTTAAATCATATCCGAATCCCAACCGAGAATTCCTCAAGCTTTATTATTTTTTTTATATATACGTTTTTTACAGGATAATGTCATATTCATATTTATTCTAAATTTTCGTTATTTTTTTTTTTTTTAGAAATTCGATCAAATTGGCTTTGCCATCTCTATTTTAGTCTAATAAAAAGAATCGAGAGAGAAAAACACCCGAAAAAGTTATAGAAATAAAAATGTCGACATTATCTTCAATTTAGCCAAACAAAATAATGTAGACCTATAAAAATATATAAAAATAATAAATAATAATTTAATATACCTGATTGTTGGGAAATAGCCACCATAGTATAATGAGTAACGAGGAATAACATGGTTGGTAAAACCTTTTGGCCCAATTCCTTAACTGCAGCAGCAAAAAACATTCCTGAAAATTTTTTTGAACATAAATTAGTATTTAAAATTTGTTAGGAGAAAGAGAAAATAAAAATACATATATTTCTATTGACCTGTAAGAGCTGTTTGGTGAGTATGTCTTGCTTCTTTATCAATTAATTTATAAGGTAATCCTTGAATGGGATCTATTTTAGTGGAAAGATCTGAAAATCTAAAATAAATAATACAAATAATCAATTGACAAATTATTAATATAAGAGGAATATACATGAAGATAATTTTTAGAAAACTTACGATTTATGATTGAAAAGCTCTTGAAGTTTGTTATGCCCAGGTTCGAGGTTTAAAGAAGCTACAAGAAAGCAACGGATCACTTCCCAACTTTGTCGCATATAATATGGATCAGTTGTACTTGTTCTAAGAGAGTTAAAAGCGGTCTCGATTATCTAAAAAAAAAAATAAAAAATAAAAAAACATTTAATAAGATAATATATATTTAATTTGATTTTTGTAAAAAAAATTTATTTACTTTTTTAACAGGAAGATGAATTGGTTTATTATAGCCTTGAAAATGAACTATTATTGCTGGCCCAAATCCCTCTTGTTCATTATATTCTAAACGTTGGGGTTCAACCATCATTTTGCGGCTAAGGCCGCCCAGCTTGCCTAGAACTCTATAGAGAAAAATATTTGTGATTTATCGTTTTGTTTATTAACTAAGTTGTTCTTACCTAAAGGCTACTTGTGCCAGAGGATCAGATGAATTTCGAAGAATTCGCCAAAGAGCTTGAATGAGTTCTCCACGAACTGGTTCAATATGTTCATAAAGAAAATCTGGTTGTAAATTATCAACGCAGAGTTCTAATGTTCTTAAACCCTGAGGAAAAAGAGAAAGCCTTATTGGTATTTATAATTAATTAAATAGATAGTATCCTTAATGAGAAATTTGTAGATTCCTCCAGTCTCTGACTGGACAGCATGTTAGAGATAAGTTCATTTAGTCCAGCGTTTTTCCAATTTTTTTATTCCTTCCAAATAATAGATTTTCTCAAGGCGTTTGTATCAGTGATGACATCTTCATTCGACCCGAATCTCTTACAGCCCAACCATTTCTCCATCAGGGTGGCTACAGAGAAATGATTTGAAATTTTCCTGATAATTCCAGATTTCCCAGAGAAATTTTTCTATTTTTCCATGATTTAAAATTTTTATTCGTGTAATTAAGATGTCTAAAGTTTTGATTTCTTTTACTCAACAAATTAAGCAGCCAAAAACTTTACTTGAACCTTTTAAGCACTAACAAATTTATTTTTTCAATCAATGATTGAATAATGAACTTTCTTTTTACTATATGATAATGTTGAGGTATGTCTTTATGGCTGGAAGTATTTCTAAGGCGGAGTCAAAAATAATTGCAAGACATATGCAGCCAAACTTATTTCTTTTATTGTGCCGTTTCAGGCTGACTTTTCGGCCGGCATCTTCAGAGCCGGAGGTGATAATGCGTAAAAAAATATCGATTATGAGAAAAGTAACTTTTTACTCAATCAAAGGTTAAAAAAACTAATTTGACAGAGCCTTAAAAGACACGATAAATTTCCCTGATACTTTTCAAAATTCCCTTATATTTCCATGATAATTCCCGGTCCCATTAAATTCCCTGATAATTCCAGGTTTTTAAGGGTCTGTAGCAGCCCTGTCCATATTCTTCAGATTTAGTCCCCAATGATTAAGTCTTGTTACCAAACCTGAAGAAATGGCTAGGCGGTAAGAGATTCGGGTCATCACTGAAACAAACACCTATTATGAGGCCCTTGAAAAAAAATTTGGAAGGATTAATAAAATTAAAAAAACCCCCGAGACCTAAATGTATCGAGCTTAAAGGAGACGTATGTTGAGAAATAAAACTTATTTGCCGAAAAAAATATATTTTATTCAAAAAGTTACTGACTTATCAAACTACCTTCGGATCATTTCTCAATTCCAGAGACAAACTCCCAACTTAACAATGCAGATTAACTCATTTCTTATATTTTAGAACTTCTTTATTACCGGTATACAAAGAAATATTAAAGACTTACTTGAGTAATTAATGTGTGAGATCCATTAAGAGCTGAAACAAGAGGCTCCATTAACAAGGGAAGATGAGGAAGAAGAGACGAAAGTCTCACTGGTACAGTTAGGCATAGTTCAATGAATAAATCTTTCATGTGCTGTTTATGAAGACCACTTTGCAGACTATTTAAATCTGTTGGATAGTAAAAGGAGAGTAAATAATAAAAAAGAGAAAAAATAATAAAGATTATTAAATAAAAATGATATATTAGTATCTATAAAAAAATGTTGTAGTTAGAAAATTCTCTTTCTTAATTTAAAAACTTTTCTAGAGAATTGTCAAAAGATTTGCATTCCTTATATTATTATATCACCTTGTCAGGTCTATTCTCTAAAAACAGACGTTAAAATTTAACATCATAAATTGGGTGTTAAAAAGTAAAGTAATAACACCAGCGTTAAAAAATGCTATTCTCCAACCAACAGCGACGTTAACATGCTGCTTGACATTAATTTTTAACTCTATTGACTAAATGTTAACGCTTTGGCGTTATTTTGCTTAGAGAATAGCAATTTGAGGCAAGGAGGTGTTAAAATGAATTAACGCTGATTTCAGATGTTAAAAGTTAACGTTCATGCTTAGAGAATAGACCTGTGAATGTGTTTCAAAATAAAATAGAGAATATTTAATAAATTCACCTTGGAGTAATTTGGGAAGTAGAGGCAAAAATTCCAAATATAACAAATCATGATTCCGTTCTCCACTTATAGAGCGAAACAAAGCTCTCAATAAAAGAAAATAATTATATGGCTCTTTGGCACTCAATGCTAATTCCATTGACCTAAGAAAAAAATAAAATTTTATTTAAAATAATATATTTTAAAAAAAAATCCATTGAAGTATACCTGTTGACAATTTGATGTAAACGAGGTCTCAGCATATGTTCGTTATCATGTGGAAAAAGTGATAGAGATCCAAATACTAATCTGAATAGTCGGAGGTATAAATTACTTTTATCTGGATTTGAGCCCATTTCTTCCATCCGGTCAAGCAGATATTCTAGAAGTATACTCGCAAACACTGGGGACGTTGGTGTTGATAAAAATGTATTGAATACTATTTGTAGAGCGAAATTTTTGTAGAATCGTTCAACCATATAATCAATTGTGGTCGAAAAGATTTCTTGGAATGTTTGTGGATGCATCATAGAAAACTTAAAAAAATAAAGAATTAATTTAATTAACAAGAAAGAGCCAATGCCTATAAGGAATAAAATAACTCACCACCCCAGCGAAATGTTCAAGTACTTCATTTTCTTCTTTTGTTCTAAGAGTAGATCTTTGTCCCGGTGCAGTTGAGCCCAGTCCGATAGGATTACTCATTTGGCCACTTGAATTGACAGCAAGCGTATAAATATCCAGAGCTTGGAGAGCCCATTTAACAAGACGAATAAATACTAAAGTTTCTTCTGGTTGAAATTGTTTAGATGATGTCTCACTTGAAGCTGTCTAAAATTGAAATTAATTATCATTTAAAAATTAAAATATCAAATAAATATTGAGATAAACCTTGCAAGAAGCACAACCCCAAGTAATGGTTTTGACACCGCAAACTAATGTTTTAACTAGACCTCGACAATCAGCAACTGTATAATTAGCTGATTGAGAATTTGGGAAGCCAAACTTGGATTTCTCTTTCTCCTCTGGTTTCAATATGAGTGCTGAAAATGAGATTTAAATTAATTTAAAAAAATTGTATTTAATAAATACTATTATTTATCCAATATATACTTGAAGGATTCATTGTTTCTGATGTAGAAGCTTCGTCACTTTTATCATTGTTTGAATTGGCATGAGTTTTGACAGAAGAGTTATTAGTTAAATCATTTTGCTGCGGTTTGCTAAAAAAATAATTTTAAGTTAAAGATACAACTTAAGAAAAAAATTAAGAGATAGAACTGATATGAATTTTCTGTACCCAAATGTAGATAAGGTACAGTCTTGAGTTTTGTTTGGTATATAAAAGTAAAATACAGTAGAACCTCGCTTAATGAGCAGCTCTTATAAAGAGTAATTCGCATAACGAGCAAAATAAATTCTAAATGAATGACTCGCTTAACGAGCTACGTTTCGCATAACGAGTATAAAAAACGGAATTCGTCAAAATAAAAGTGTGTCCAATCAGTTTATAATTTGGCTTTTATTTATTTATTTATTTATTTATTTAGTTAAGAAACATTTCACAAATTTAATATTTGAAATTAGGGATTACAATTTACAAAAAAAAATTAATTTATAAATGTAATGTTTTTATATTAAAGGGATATTATTAAAAACTATCAAATTTTCCATTATTATTAATTAATTATGAGGAACATGATGAAATAAACTATATTTCACAAATATTGATCTTCTGTTATACTGTATATCAACTTCCTATTCATAAAAAAACAAAAACAAAGTGCTGAATCTTTGATTTGGATCTTCTATTAGAAAAGAAAACGAGAGCAAAAAAAAAAAAAATATAAAAAACTTTTCTTTGAATAAACGTTATACCTAAGATTTTGTGAGTATTATTGTATTTTACATTAATTTGTATGAGAAAAATTATTTTGCATAACGAGTGTTTCGCTTTAAGAGTTTTATTCTGAAACGAATTATGCTCGTTAAGCGAGGTTCCTCTGTATTAAGAAAACAAATCACAATTTTATTAGTAGAAAAATGAGAATTAAAAAAAAAGTATATACCTTTTCATTATTAAAATTGGCAATTGAAGTTTGGCGATTGTCTTGAATTTAAGAACAAAAACTTCTAGCATTCGAATAAGCAATTGGCGCCCTTGTCCGTTCTCTTGGTCGCTTCGTTGTCTAATACAATCAACTAAATTAAGTAAAAGTCGACAAGACATTGTTTGAATAGTCGTGGGTAAAGATTCGTCATGAACATTTTTACTAAAAAGATGAACAGCTCTTGCAAGGTCCGCAAGCGGGAGATGAGTGCGAACGTGATGAACGAGATCAGCTAATGTAGAATAAGCTAAGGGCCGAAGGGATTCGTGGGTGGTCCAACCTCGACCCAATAAAATATCTTCATTGAAAAGTCTTTCCATATATGGAACGAATTCTAAAAGAATAAATATAATATATTAATTATAATACATTGTATTTAAATTAATAAAAGAAGTAATAAATTCAAAATTTTTAATTGTTTTCTAGTTTGAAAAGTAATTTAAAAATAATAAATAAAATTCAAGAAAATATTTTTGAGTTTATTGAAATCCAGGTTTTGCATCAACTATTTAAGATTCCAATTATCTTTATTCATATTATTATGGAAGTTTTTAATTAAAGATCACATTTGATATTAATTATTTATTAAAAATATAAATACTGTACAACGTTTCTACTGCTTATTTTGCAGTCGTTTTCAAGTAGTGAACACTTGCTCCGACTCAAGGGAACTAACCTCTAAGGGACCTTTACGTGCATTTTAGATGTCAGCGCCATCTCACGGAAATGAGTATAGATAGCGCTGAAGTTTGTGTCTAACTTAATAGAAATGACTGTAGATGGCGCTGACGTTGTTGGGGAGCGTACAAGTATTACGTAACGCAATTATTGAAGATTTTTGACCTCCCTCCCCCCATGTAACGCGCCGTAACATTTTTCTGGACCCCCCCCCCACCTAGACGTTACGTAACGCTCAAGTGGCCATTTTTATCTAAAAGTCACAATTATGTTGCGCAAAGTATGGGAAAGTCGCTAAAATATCAGTTACGTAATGTGTTGTTCAACCCTCCCCCCCCCCCTTGTAACGCACGGTAACGTTTTACGAGACCACCCTCCCCCCAAATTGCTTTACGTAATACTTGTACGCTCCCTTGTATATAAAATACACATAACGATCCATTAGAGGTTAGTTCCCTTGAGTCGGAGCAAGTGTACAGTACTTGAAAACAACTGCAAAATAAACAGTCGAAACGTTGTACAGTATTTATATTTTTAATAAATAAGTAATAACAAATGTGATCTTTAATTAAAAACTCCCATAATAATATAACAAACCACAAAAGCGTTAATAAACACATTCGTGATATATATAATCTTTATTCTTGTTCAAAATGAAAATTATGAATTGAGCAAAATTTCATTAATGATATTAATTTTAAATACTTGTTCTTAAATCGGTTGCAAGAATATGGCGAGTAGCAATCAATAATTCTTTTCGGAGATGAGCCACTTCCATTGGGCATAGGGTCAGTAAACCAAGCATTCCAGTTACCATAAAACTACTATTTTGTGCTATTATTTCTTGATAGATCTTTACAATATAAGCTAAGAAGGATAAAGTCTTAATTTGAGCGCCCATAAAGTCTACAAAAACTTCTTTATTGAATGATGGATTGGACCTTAAAAAATAAAATTTATTAAAATAATACATATAATAAAAAAGAATTAGAAAAAAAAACAAATAAATCTTACATCTGTTCGGGTGTAGGTTGTAACATAATTGTTGACATTATTATTGGTATAAATTCAGCTATTTCTTGTTGCAGATTTTGTTTATATAATTGATGCATTAACAAAACTATTATTGGAAGTTCTGAAAGTACTTTTAAGGATAATACACATCTTGGTATTAAGTTATACTAAAACAAAAAAGTAAAATAAGGATATTATTATTCTTAAATTCTGATAAACAAAAGATGGGACAAATTCAAATAAATTTCCAAATCTGGATTTTAAAAGGGTTTCCTCAAATTCTCCTTAACTATTCCCCAAAACAAAATTTAATTTGACCATCTTAATTATAAGACTTGGTCAAGCAGTAGAATAGTGAAGGTTTGTGGCGCGGCGCAAAAAAAAGAATGAAATGGATTTTGCATAAAATTCTTTTCCTGGCTTTGTTCATTCATTCGCTTTTTTCCCTCGCCTTAAAATTTTGTCCAAAGTTTTTTTTTGCTAACTAAAATATTTAACATAATATTCCACTCATCTAAAATATTTAAACAATTTTGAAGTTCACTTTCGTTAGCGAGTCACAATTCTTAGTTGGGTTTCGAATTTGTAAATATCTCCATGATTCGTAATTTATTTTCCAGAATTTCACTAATTAAATAAAAATTCAAGAATTCGTCCCATTCATAAATAAAACATACTCACCGTAATATTATTTCCATCAGGCATTTTAGTTTCAGTATGAATTGGGGTGATAGTATAAGTTTCTGAGAGAAGTTTTTCTATATTTATATCAGCAAGTTCCTTGACTCGAAGGGAATGTCGAGGTTCAAAAATTTTGGGCAAGTGATTTGGAAGATTCTCATATATCGAACGCACAAATTTAAGAAAAGTTTGAATCTAAAAAAATTATTTAAAATATGGCATATATTAATGTAAATTGATTCAATCAAAGCCTTTTTCTCTTTATAATTACATATATAGAGAAATAAAAAGCTGAAAATGAGTAAAAATGTTATAATTACCTCAGGGCTGAATGGAGGCCTATAATGTTTATGGAGATCGATGATTATTCTTAAACAAACCAATACATTTTCCTCATTTTCAATTTCGATTAATTTCATTATCAAAGGAAGAATTTGTTTATCATATGACTTTAGATGATCATTTGTAGGTAGGCGGTTTATCATTTCCAAAATTAATTTTCTGACTTGCTGTAAGTTAAAAAAAATAAAGTTAAATAAGTTAAACCTATGAAAAATTATATCGTTATGGAACATATTAACTCAAGAGAGAATTGATAGAATATTATAATCAATTCGTACTATCTCAATGAAAAGTATTCCCAGTTGTCTCTTAGCATTTTGAAAGTAATCGACACCGATTATTCTTCGCCAAAATTTCATCAAAAAACAAGTATCGAAAGATCGAAGCGTGAAAGAGAACAAGTCTTCCAAGTGAGTTTGCATTCAAATCGAAAGGGCAGAGAATTTCAATAAAATTTCATATAGAAATGTTCTAGAGGCATTCTAACATAAGTGGAGGAGAAGAACGAGGGTTCAAAAGTATTGAATTTGAAAAATAAGTCACCATATATATACGTATATCTAAATATTTGCAGGTATAATGAGAAATTAAAGAGAGTGCAGCTAAGCGTAATTTCATTTATTTCCTTTTCAGAGCTGAGGTTTCGGTCCTGTTTAAGACCAACTTCAGAGCACTAGGGATTCATTATCAATAAGAATTTCAACAATTCATCTTTTAGACTCATTCGATGGTTTTCTTTTTATACATTAAATATATGTATATTTTTTTTATATAAAGTAGTAGGTGAAATGTATTCATAATGGTGACTGCTCACACCATTTCATAAGCCGAACTCGGTGTAAGTAGTCGCCATTATAAATAGATTTAACCGACTACTTTATATACAAAATATGCATTTATTTAATATATAAAAAGAAAAACCAACAATTGATGTAAAGGCGAAATGTGGAAATTCATATTGATAATGACACCCCTAGTGCTTTGAAGTTGTTCCTAAATAGGACCAACAAGTCAGCTCTGAGGGGGAAATAAATGAAATTTTGCTTAGCTGCACTCTCATCAAAATCTCATTAAACCTACAAACAATACAATCAGCTATAAAAAAACTTCAAATACCGGTATACCGGTATAAATATTGTAGATATGAGAGATAAAAGTTTAAATGTTGTAACATCAGTCATTATAATTTCGGATATATATATATATATATATATGAGATATCCAGGAGCACAAAGCTTTAAAAACAGTATTTAATATTAAACATAAATGAAAATTAACATAGTCTAGAATCTTGCCTGAATATTGTATTCTGCGATGAAATGAGGTTCGCCTTCTGATAGCACTTTAAGAAAAATATTAATAGAATGATCAAGAAAGGCAGGGTATTGTGGTGAAGTGATGATATTCTAAAAAAAAAACCCAGAAGAATGTTAAAAATATGTTATTATATTTTATACGATAGAATATGAAATAATTATACTTCAAAATTTTCGCTTAGCTCTTGAGCTGCTTTTTGTTTCGTTTCATCTTTGGCTGTCGGATCGGCCAAAGTATTGACAAACGATTTAAAAGTATTCAATTGAGTATTTGGCTCCAGAGCATTTGAGGGCCCTGGTCCTGGCACTGACATTCTAAAAATTTTAGAAATTATAATTTTTGACAGAACATTTTACTTTTATTTTAGGAGTAAAAAAAGTCTACCTGTAAAATTGTTTAGTACTAGTTCATAATAATAAAATATTAAATTAAAAATATAAAATTAAAATAAATTTTCATTTTTATCCGATAAAATATCAAATAACAAGCAAAAATAAGTATTATTTCTATAAAATAAAATAAATAATTGTTAGCAAAGTAATGTTTCTATTTTTTGCCGCTAGAAGCATAGAAACTTTAAAAATAAAAATCCCTAGGGAATAATAAATATAACTCTGTGATTTTAATTAAATGTATTAAAATATAAAATTTAGAATTTGATCTATTAAATATATATTTATATATAAATAATTGTAAATTTAACCTACGTTTAAAACTCTGGTTTAAAATAATAGTTTTAATAATTTACTTTGTTGGATTGGTATAAGGTAAATGCCGCCAATCATTTAAATATACATCTGATTGATAATCTCTACCCTTTGAATTTATTCTCTATTTTTCACACATGAAAAAATAATCAAGAGTTTAAAAGATTTTATTGAAAAGCTGCCCGAGTGAGTCCGACAGTCGCATAATAGGGCTGGAGGGAAATAGGGTCCGCCGACCCCGCATAGCGGGAATAAGGCAAGGACAGAAGAAGAAGATTGAAAATTGGTAGCGCGCCTGCCTTGTATACCAAGGGTCGAGGGTTCGGATACCAGGCAGTCAGATGATTTTATTTAAGCCATTTAGATACCAAATGGCTTAAATAAGAATGACTGGACCCCCAATTGGTATATTTACAAATAAAGAGTATCATTTTAAGTCTTAAGAGTGTTAAAAAAAAAAAATCAAAGAAGAAACAGAACAAAGAATAGGCCTATATCCAATAAAAATTTGTTTCCAAGTCGTGTCCTATTTAATGAAGTCCGATTTGATCAATTACAGTAACAATTATAGCGAACTAGGATGCAGCCAATAATTTAGGTTCTATAAAAGTTACAATTTAGTTTGTTCTGTGCATTATGTTTTTGTTTTAATTTAATTGGATACCAATCAATTGGAATAGATAGGGACGGGGTCTAAAAGGCCTTTGATGCCAAAAAAAACTTAAATAAATTTTAAAAAAAGTTTTTTTATTTAATTTACCCTGAGCCTCAGGTCAAGGTAGGTTAGACCACGGGTAGGTTGTAGTGAAGCAATGTTGTCAAATAAATGTTCCTATACCATAGTTCTATACCCATTTATTTGTTGTTTCTTGACTGACATACTTGGCGGAAAGGATTTCTCTTTTCGCGATTTTTACTCATTCAAATTCATGTGCGACCTCAAGTTCCTTTAAATTTTTTCGATGCATACTTCACCAAGTTTGTAGCTGGAGTTAAAAAACACGCAGTATATATTTATATAATAACAAATGAGTGGAGTTTCGTCTGTCTATGAGGCTCTGACTATTTCCACTAGCAACTTTTTTACGAAAATTTTCACCAGCCCTAAGCAAGAATTGAGGAGCTAGATCGAGTTACGGGTTTTTTTACTTTGTCGAAAAACATTTTGGAAATTGAAGAGAATTTCATATAGAAGAGACAGTCAGTTTTGAGTTTAGCGTCGAATGAAAACCAGAAAAAAAATAAATGGTTTTAAACGCTGTATCAAAATATTAATAGCTGCTATAATAGAAGAAATTGAAGATGGAATCAAAAATAATAGGAAACGATTATGAATAATATCATGACTATTAAGAAGAATAGACAAAGGAGCAACTGCAAGCGGGAAAGGCTTCAACATTTATATATGAGTTTGGAAAGAGGAAGACTCTTTGGAAGGCCTTATTAAATTAAGAAATTATATTATATTATTTATTTAACATCAATATATTACATTTAATAAAAAAAAAAACCAACGAATGGTACCTATACTTGAATGATAGCTGTAAAATTAAATAATACATTATTTTGTTATGATAAATAAATTAAAGCTGTGGAGTTAAATTTGGACTATTTTTTAGAGCCTCTTTTTCAGAATTTGTGACCTACAAATTGAATTTTACAACATTTTAGATTATTATCGAATTACTTGCGGAACACTAGAGGGCCTAGGTTCGGAGAACCACTACGCTACTATCCTTTAAAGGATTTAATTAGCGGAAAAATAACGAGCCCTTTGTGATTGTGTGAAGGCTTAGTAGAAGAACCTTAGTGCTGACAGAGTTTTAGAGTAATTTTAAGTTCCAAAAATGCTCTGATAATAGAAATAGTAGAAGAGTTGATTTTACTGATTCGACTGAAATACCACTCGTCAAAAATGCCTCCGAACTCACAGCCCTAAAATTCATAAATATGTTATTTTTACAAATATCCAGACCTGGTACTTAAATACCGAATACATTTATTTGTGAAATTGATATTTTTTCCATTAATATTTTAGACCTACTTGTATTTATTCGATTTCTTTTTTGAATTCATCCTCACTTATTTCTTCGTTCGGTATATTCGCAAATTGAGTAGATAATTTAGCAATATTTGCAGCTGCTTTAAAACGAGCATTTGCTTTAAATTTTTCTTGTTTTTTCTTCCACTAAATTATAAAAATTCAATTTAGTTTTATAAAATATATAATAAAAGTAGGTGTTTTTTCACCTCTGGATCTCTTGATGGTAAATCTGCCAAACGTTCTGCGAGTTCAGGGAAAATAGGATCTGCAATTGTTAAAGCAGAAACACAACCATCAGCTGTTCCCAAAACAAGTGTGAATCCATCCGCTGTGGAAGCCAAAGCTGACAATTCAGCCTGAACTCGAAAATTTGCAACCATTTCACCATCAAGTGTTCTGTAAAAATAGATACAGAGCCTGTCAAACTAGGAATTTATAAAAAAATTAAATTTTTATTACCTGAAAACTCTTAAGGTCTTTTTCCCGCTATGGTAATAAAGTACATATTGATCCGTACTATTGAACGTACAAATAACACTAAAAACACCTTCGGCTACTTTGGGAATAAAAGTACGTACTGAAGAACCTTTCTTGAGCTCAATAAGTTCAAGTCCACCTCTGAAAAAACAATTGTTAATATGATTTCTTGTCTCACAGAAATGCACACTATTAATTAATTTTATTTAGCAGTTAAGCTTAAATATAAAAATAGTTTAAAGAATAAAGTTAAAAAATGATTTTACAAGAGAATTTATTAATGAATCTCACCTCGATGGAGCATACAGTCCATATTTTCCGTCTTTTGTATAAATTCCTCCCCATTTTGGAATAGAACGTACTGTTTTTTTACTTTTTAAATCCACTAAAGTTACTTTGTCTTGTGTAATATATCCGATATGAGTTGCTTTATTCGGCATAGCTACAAGACCTAAAATTTCCTAAAAAGATAAATGGTAATGAAAATCAATCTTTTTGATATTTTTGTCCATAAATTAAAAGTGAAATCAATGTAAATATTCAAATATGCGAGTCACTAAAAATAATTTTAGTCGAGAAACTGTCTAATTTAATAATCCTGTGGTAAGTGGATCAATTATTATGTGATGTCGTCTTATGAGTTAAAATATGAAGTACATTTTTTATGCACACTTAGGGTTATTTATTATTCTTACCTTATTTGATGATATTTTAATTGGTATTTTTGAAACAAGCTGTCCAGTTCGTGCTGAATATATAATTAATATGTCCTTAGAACCTTTTTCCGTAGCAAGAACAATTAAACAAGTACCATCACAACTGATAACCCCAGGACGAAAAGGCGCTCCACTAGCAATGTTTGGCTTGACCGGAAATGTTACTGTAAATTCTTTTTGACCACCTGAAAATATTCATTCACAAGTTTGCCATTAGAAAAAAAAATTGAATATTTAGAGAAATATTTTACCTGGTATATTTCGCACAACAATTGTAGCTTTGGGTTGATTATCTCCAGGGGGTACGGAGATGGCAAGAACTTTTGTTCCATTGTCTAATAAAGTTAATTGTCGAATCCCAGGTTGTTCGTCTTTCATTAGAACTTGTTGGGTAGCACGATTCCAAACCAATATATTCCCTGATTCCGCTGAAATTATATATCTAACAAATTCAAAAATTAGTAAACCAATGATTGCTTTGGATAGATGGCAACCAGAGTGAAATGATAATAAAATGTAGAAATTTTGAACATCTTTTGACCTTCCATAGGAAAGGACTCGTCAGAAAAGTCGACATTATTTAATAATAAAGGCCAACTAGTAGCTAAAGTTTTTCTTTTCTCAATTTTATTCTAAAGTGGCTGCTATTCAACCAAATCGTACAGCTTTTCATCTCCTATTCCTTAGAAAGAGTATATGAGAATGAATGAAACATTGAGTAAAAGTATCTAACAAAATTTAAAACCCTATATTGTATTGTGTAGAACTGAAGAAAATTTTAGTTTAGTTTGGGAATTTTTGCATTATATTAATTTTACTTTCCCGTCAATCTATTTTTATAGCCCTGGCCGGGCTTTGGGTCTAGACAAAGGGGCTTCGCCCCCTGGACCTCCCACCAGCTGGCTCGGGCCCGCATGCGAGGGACTCTCGTCTTTTCTTAATTATGAAAAGGAAATTATAAGGCCCTCGGGCTTGGCGTAGTTGGTAAAGCGCCTCCTTGTATACCAAGGGTCGAGGGTTCGGACCCCAGGCAGTCCGATGATTTTATTTAAGCCATTTGGAAACCAAATGGCTTAAATAGAAATGCCTGAACCCCTAATAGATAATATATATTACAACGGTTATTGTCAAAGTCTTAAATGGCCTAAGTTGCCGAGAAGACTGTGTGAATGTGTGTGTGAGTGTGAATGAGAAAAAAGTGTGAATGTTTTTAAAATTAAAAAAAAAAAAATCAATAACTCAAAAAGTTATAGGAAATTTGGAACCCGAGGATCTACATAACGTCCCCATTAAGACTGCAAAACTTAGTTTCAAAATTCCAACGGGAAGTTGGTCAGACAGAGAATCACAGACGGACAAACTGACAGACAGACAGTCGGACACTACGATATTATATATATATATAGATAATATTAAGTATTATGACCGTAAAAAATATAATACCCTAATTTTTTATATATCTTTACATTTCAGTTCATAAGGACACCAGAAAAGCAAAAAAATTTTATGTGTGAATGTGTGTACATGTACAAAGCTTTTTTCAAAGATTCAAAATAAACCTACTTAGCATCAGGCGTAATTAAAGCATGAGTAACAATAGCTCCAAGAGGAGAATCCGCTAATTTTGCTACAAGTTTGCCAAGTCGAATATCCCATACACCAACACATCCACGAGTTACAGTAACAGCAATATCTAAAAAAAAAAAAAAAAAGTAAACTCTATTATCTATATTAATATAAGCCTAAATTAAAATTTTATTTATATTTGCAGGATTAAAGGAATCTGCAATTAAAATTTGGTTTTAAAAAAGGTGATTCTTGTACCTATTATTAATTTTAATTAATAAATAAGAAATTACATATATAATATTTATAAGATATTATATGCATCGCATATCTAAGCGACGAAGAAAATTAATATAGTTCAATATTTATTAATTCAAATACCCGAAAAATTAGGGTGTGCTCCCGGGAGTCGAATCACGGATCCACCAATTTGTACTCGGTGTGCCCTTACCACCGGACCACAGCATGGCATTTGGGTATTTGAATTCACTCAGAAAGCAATTTTGCTTATCAGGAGAAATGGACCCAAATTCGGCGCCACAAAATTGCTTTCTGATTGAATTCAAATACCCGAATGTCGTGCTGTAGTCCAGTGGTTAGAGCACACCAAGTACAAATTGGTGGGTCCTTGGTTCAACTCCCGGCGGCACACCCTAACTTTTTCGGATATTTGAATTCATAAATATTGAATTATATTAATTTTAATGGTAAAAAATTAATTAATATAATAAATATACCGGAACATTCACTAAGGCTGATAGCATCTATTTGAAGTTCATGGCGATCAATAACATGTACTTGCTCAAATATATTATTTATATTCCATACTTTAACTGATCTATCAATTGAAGATGTTATCACCTGAAAATAAATAAATAAATATATATGTATATATATATACGAGGGTGGATCGATAAGTACTTAGCCTACAAAAGAAAAACAAAAATTTTGGAAAAGTGGCGATTTATTTTTCAATATAGTCTCCTTTTAGTTCGATACACTTGACCCAGCGATGCTTCAACTTCTTTAACCCGTCTGAAAAATACGTTTTCTCGAGGACTGCAAAGTAGGCCTCCGTGGCGGCGATGACCTCCTCATTCGACTTAAATTTCTGCCCGGCGAGTGACTTTTTCAAGTTTAGAAACAAAAAGAAGTCGCACGGGGCCAAATCTGGAGAATAGGGTGGATGGGGCAGCAGTTCGTAGCCCAATTCGACCAATTTGGCCGTGGCGAAGGCGGAGATGTGAGCCATTGATTGTTGCTCATGGTGGAAGAGCACCTTTTTCTTCTCCAAGTGGGGCCGTTTTTTCTTCAATTCGGCCCAATAACTCGGCATAGTACAGCCCTGTGACCGTTTTACCCTTCTCCAGGTAGTCGATGTAGATCACACCTTGTGAATCCCAGCAAACGGTGGCCATCACCTTTCCGGCCTATAGGACAGTCTTCGCCTTCTTCGGAGCACGTTCGCCTGGTGAAGCCCACTGTTTCGACTGTTCCTTGGTCTCTGGTGTGTACCAGTGGATCCATGTTTCGTCGACTGTCACGAAACGACGCAGAAACTCCTTCGGATTGCGCTTAAAAAGCGCCAAACACTGCTCTGAAGTGGTCTCACGGTTGCGCTTGTTGTCCGGAGTGAAAAACGCGGCACCCGCGCCGACAGCTTTCTCATGCCTAAAATTTCATTGCAGGATATGACCCACGCGATCTTTTGAAATGCCTACTGTCTCAGCTATCTCGCGCACCTTCAATCGGCGGTCTGCCAATA
Source organism: Euborellia annulipes (assembly GCA_023213315.1). Taxonomy (NCBI): domain Eukaryota; kingdom Metazoa; phylum Arthropoda; class Insecta; order Dermaptera; family Anisolabididae; genus Euborellia; species Euborellia annulipes. Next base: position 76,548 of record JAKCPI010019781.1, on the reverse strand, counting down.
CGAGATCGAGGATTTTTGTCACGTTATCCTCCGTGGTAGCCGTTTTCGGGGCACCTGGACGTGACACATCCTGAGCAAGCCTGAGTTTTTAGAATTTTTTTATCATTTTTGTTTGGAAGATATGAATTTTTAAAATTTTGGTTATGACAGTAATAAAATTGTTTAAAATATTACAACTGCACATACAATGAAAATGAAAATGAAAAGGGGGCGATAGGTGTTAGGCAACCTCCAGAAAGGGTCGATGGGATATAAAAGGTTAGGAATCACTGGGTTAGACTATATATCAAACATTAAAAGAAGAAAATTAAATAATTACTTACATAATTCCAGTTTCCAATTATAAGAGGTTCAAGCGAGATAATTCTTCCAAAATGGGCATCCAATACTTTTACTAGTTGACAAGTGTCCAAGTTCCAGACATACAAATTTTTCCTAAGAAAACAATTATAATTAGAATTGATTATTATTATTTATTAATATAGATATATTTGATTAATTTCTAAGCCATTTGACAAAAAGAGATGAAGCCCTTTCTCTATTCTAGTATCTTTTTTCAAAATAAAAAAAAATTTACAAAGAAATAAAGTGAATACCCACCTGACCCCAGCGACTGCAAGATCTCTATTAACTGATATCATTACAGAATTAGATTCAAGTCGCCGGGTGCTAATGTTATGAATGCTGTGCGGAAGAGCAAGTACAAGTGCTTCATTTGGTGGGCCAGCTATAATCCCACGATCAAGATCCTGTAGATATCCAATATCTCTCTCAAATACCTTCATTACATCAGTTAATTTCATTATTTACCTCAATCCCTAAATCCCAAATTACAAAACCATTGTAGGTGGTGGCTAAAACAGCGAGAGTTCTTTCTCCCAGACCGGTTCCTCCTCTCCCTAAATCAATTTTTAGTTGAAGAATTTCTTCTTCTTCTTCATGTATATAATTTGGTAGGGGAAGATCAAACTATAAGAAAATAGAATACATCACATGTGATGCATTAGATTGAAAATTATCTACATTTACATACCTCTTTAATCCAAGAATTAGTATCAAAATTAACAGTAAATTTAGAAACTTGATAACTATTTTCTTGGCAACAACAAAAGAGAGATTTTTTATTTTCCATAAAAACAATTACGCTAAAATTATATTTAAAAGATTTATTTACTATTTAAATTAATAAATACTAAGATTATCTCACCTATGGAAATTTAAAGGATCAATTTTTTGATTATTCCAATAAGAATGAAGTAACATTTGTGGCGTTTCCAGGCTGCCGGTCCAAAATATTATGCGATATTCTTCTTCGTTTGAGTATTCCATCTGGAGAATCTTAAAATCATCCTCATTATAAGACGATCTTTCTAATAATTGTCCTTTCATATTAAAAACACACCTAAAAAAAGATTTGGTTAATTATAGGAATTTTTTAGTAAACCAATTTGTATCAATAACTAATATAAATGACCTATAGCAAAACTGATGGGAAAACTGAAGTAGCCCACACACCTTAAGTTCAGATAACTGAACAGTTTTTTACTCAGTTTTTTGCACAAGAAAACTGCGCAGCAAAACTGTGTGTGTATGGGCCGCTTTAGGTGTGAAAATTGAACCTTGAATTTAGATATTCAAATCGCATTTGTAAATTAAAATAAATATTTTTTAGAAAAGAAATGAGACAACTCATTCGACGCTAAGAGTTTTGGTTGCCAAAAACTTCCCCTTTGCGGTTAATAGTAGCACCAAATATACTTTAGTTCCAAGTTGAGTCCACTTTCAAATAGTATGGCTAATCGGTTCGGGAAGCGGAATTTGCAAGAAATTGCTGTATTTTTTTTTATATAATAAAGAAGAAATTAAAGAACAAGCATTTATTTAATATTTACCAATTTTTTGCGCCGTGAATGAATAATTTATGGTTCAGTACGAAAATTCCCTGAACATCTTCTTCACCTAATGGATTTTCTATAATCACGAATTCACTAGTGAGTGTATTTAAAAGAATAGTCTAAAAATTAATTAAATAAAATCCTCATTTAGTAGAAAAATATTTGTCTGTAGTCTGTAGCACTTCATTAAAGGTATACCTGATTGTTATTTGTAAAAGCAGCAGCGTAACGATTATCTGGGCTTAAGCAAAGTCGTTTCATTAAACCTTCAAGGCCCGGATTAACATCTCTTGCTAAATCAGAAGTGCTCAGATCCCATGTCAGAAATCTATTGGAGATGGAAACTATATATCGAAAATCTGATGTCAAACAAAATCCAAACACTGCAAATTGATGTCCTTCAAGAGAGTACTAAAAAGAAAAAAAATTGTATTATTAAATGAAGGATTTCACTTTATTTAGATGATAATAGAGTATTAAGTAGAAGAATATTACTACTGAGGTAATTTAAAGTATTTTTTATGAGGGTTTTTTTAAATGGTTTAAATTTGTGAGCATTTTACATAATAGAATGCTTTTTTTAATTACGATTAATTAAAAAATATTTTTTTTATATGTATAGAAAATTCAAAAATAAATTTTGTATTTATTTAAAAATTAACGGCCAAATAGTTGAGCACTCTTGCAAAAGATGGCAAGCTAATTTAACAGTCGGCATTATCAGATCCCTTATAAGCCTATCTTTAAATATTTTTTATTCTGTTATAAATCATATATAATATATAATAATATTTATAAACTATTCATTTTCCCATTTCCCCCTCTTTCTTATTAAAAGATCAACGAAAATCAAAGAAATACATGAGATTAAATATCGCCCTACGATCCTGCCATCTGTTGGCAAATTTTCGTAATAGTTGGGCTTTTTGGCTAAATTTTTAAGACCCCTAACGCCATCTTATCGGCAAAAACATTCAAACAGCTTTGCCTCCCGAAGCGCCTTAAATGAAGAATTCTTTTCAGAAGAAAGATAAAAACAGATAATTTAAAAAAAAAATTGCCTACCTTCAATGGCCCTCCAGGTGTATGAAGACAATGATAAAGAGGAAGTAAAGCACAATTTTTATGACCCAAAGTATCACATTGTTTAAGAAGCATATGCACATTTTTGTTTGGACCCATTTCCGGTAGTAGGCGACCTATCAATTGTGGTGCTAACATATCAGGGTAGACACTGAGAATGGCTCCACCCAAACGTAATGCATCTGCTACAAGAATTAATTCTCTATTTAAAAAAAAAATAAATAAAATGCAAAATAATGTTATTTTAATTAAAATAGAGAGTTATTTAATTTAATTTTCACCGTTGATATTGAGTTTCCAGATGTATACAAGCATCTTCATAATCAGCTAGTACAGCCTGAAGAGGACACGAGCTTAACTTAGCATGAAGCCATTCATAATTGAATAAAACATGTTCATACAAATCTTGAAAACGGCGAGATCTCACCATATGAAAAGGCATTTCACCAAACTATAAAAAAAAAAAAAAATTATGAAAAAATCAACATCTATGTGGTAACTACTCTTATTTATATCAGCGTTCTTTGTTCATTGGATCGATTTAATGAGTTGTGAATGTCTTAAGCACAAAGTCACTCAAACATTTGGCAAATGATCATTTAAGCACTAAAGAAATGAAGAGCAAAATTTGCGAATTGAAATTTGGATTGGTTGATATAATATAAATGAAAAAAGAGAGAATAAGAATATTTAAATTTCAAACTATAATTTACTCACATGGAGGAGGGCCGGTATTTCCTATGTCAACGTTTCGAGGACTATACGTCATCCATCCTCAGGACAAAGGTAGTAAAAAATCTTTCGTGCCTCCTGCACTCGTGAATTAAATACAACAATGCGATTGTTGTTTGAAATGCCAATATATTTTCAAGTTTCAACCACGAGCCACTCTGAGTGAGTCAATTAGCTCAGTATTGTTGTATTTAATTCACGAGTGCAGGAGGCAGAAAAGATTTTTTACGAACTTTGTCCTGAGGATGGATGACGTATAGTCCACGAAGGTATTAGAAAATCTTTGTATGAAGTATGGGGATGGAGACTTGTTCTCAAATAATTTGAAAACTCCATATCCTCTAACCCTTTGATTCGATTTTAAATCATTGGGTTTCTTAAACACCTATAGGTATACTTTACTAAGTATACTTAGTAAAATAGCGCTAGATTGAAGTTTTTATAAGTGCGGGATTATTCTCCAAACTCTCCATCTTCCGTGACACGGCTGAACAAATTTATTAAAAATTATTTAAAAATAAATAGTAATATTGAAATACCTTACGAAGATTGTATCGAGAAATTTTTCCATCTTTAGTATAAAAAACAAGTGGCATCATGGGAACTTTTCTATCTGCTGCTCCATCTCTATCTGTTAAATTGAATCTGAAATATTTTTTATAAAATAATCACTAATAAAATATCCCTACAATAAATGAAGATGGGAGACAAAAACAACAAAATTATGAGAGGAATCATGTGCCTTATATACAGTATTTTAGAAGATAATTTGTTAGGATTATCAAGGGCCGCACCAAGGAAAACTTGCCGCTCCCAAATTCTGGCGCCCCTAGATCAATTCCCACGCCTCCCCCCTCCCATCCAAGAGTGGGCGCTATTGCCAGAATACTTTAGATAAATATTCCTTCTAATAACAAAAAATAATTTAATATTATTTTTAGATAAGTTTGTTATTTTTATGTCTTCACTACAATCATTATTATGAATAATAATTTTTTGTAAAACTATACGCTGCCAGCGCCCCGTGGCCGTCGCCCCCAGGCCCCCCTCCCCCTTATTGCGACACTGGGCTTATCAGGTCCGAATTTTTTTCGGGGGATGAACTTATTACAATTTTGTTAAATGTCATTCATTTAAAGAGTGAAAAACGTTGGGATAACGTCTCACTGGAGAGAGTTCAAATTATATATATAAAGATTGCCATCATCAGTGCAAGATATGAGACGTGAAAAGGACGGGGAATAATACTGTGATGGTCAGGAGTTAAGTCGACCGAAATATGCTATAAGGGGTTCCTCTAACTTTGCTGTTTTTTCTCCGACATTCTCATTATCTACACCCAGCATTAATTTCACTCTCCTAATAAAATGTTACCTGTGTCGCTGAATTTCTGTATATTTGAAAGGCTTAGGATTTCCACCGCCCCAAATACCCAAAAAATAATCAGCTATCATTGAATGAAAATAATGGGCCATATTTTGATTTTTGAAATACATTTCCTTAGCCGTCTCCCGAAATTGTCTAAAAAAAAATAAATTAATTATACTAGAGCGAAATTTCAAATCGTGAGTAAACAAGAGATAACAATACTAAGAGCTTTATTAAAATATTTACCTATGATACCAATTGCAAACACTAACCCCATCTGCTTCACGTTCAGTTAAATAATTAGGTAAATCATTTCGAATACGGGTCCAAAGAAGAGGCGGGATTCGTCGAACTGGAGGTAAATGGTATTGATAAACATCATCAAGAACTTTATCATCAAGAGAAATAAGATCTTCAAGTTCAGATTCAGAGAGACCACTTTTTGAAGCAGTAATATATGCAAGAGCGTGAAAGACCAAAAGACGACCATGCTGAAAATATATTTTTTACTAAATCTACTGTCAATAAGAAAACTTTGCGGCTGGCAAAACAGACTAATGTCCAAATCAATGAAAGAAAAATAAAAATAATATTATTACCTGTTTCTCGATACGCTGGAAAAGCATTTGAATAGAGTCTGTAACTGTATTGGCAAGTTTAGTATCTTGAGGTTTCGTATAACTTCGCCAACGAGCAACTTCAGCAAAAACGAGTTTTACAAGAATAGGAAGAGAACAATGCTCAATAGTGTTGCAGACAAGACGCCATTGGTAATTAGTTAGATCACGACCATTTGTTTTCATCCACATTCTACAATAAGGAAATCAATGAAATTTGATTTTTACAGAACCTCGCAATACACCCTTGTTTTTTATATTTTGAAGAATTAGCTTTTTTTTGAGCGAAGGAAAAATAGAATTTACTTACTTCATTACGTTTATAGCAAGTTCTTCTCCTAAAGCGGTCACTTCAATAAAGTTATCCCTGTTATCTATCATTCTTGAAAGAAGATGATAATCTTTAGAAACTTCAGGATTATTATCTTCAGCGGCACACGAGACTATAATCTTCAAGAGATAAATAAATATATTTGAAATAATATAATAAATTCGAAAGGACATATAATTCTGATGACTAACCTTACATAACTTGGGAAGCGCAAGTGGTAACCAAGAAACTTTATTAGCTGCATCTTGGGCACCTTTAAGTTGATCAACTGAATCAAGAAAGAGAAGTAGAGGTTGCTGAGGTGAAGCTAATGTTAATAATTGTTTTAGTAGAGCTTGTAATGGGACCAATTCTGTTGGGATATCTTCCAGTGGAAGCATATAGTTATATGAAATCTATTTTAAAAAATTGAAAATGAGAAATGTATTATATAAAAAGACTTGAAAATCTTTTTCAATTATAAGTGCATACCTGTTGACATATTGAGAGAAGAGCTGGTGCAAGTGCACTTGAATCGGGTGTTGTACCTAAAAATCGAATCACGCATACTGGTCGAACATTTGCAAACCATTTATTTGCACTTAATTCTACGCATTTAGCGAGTAACGAAGTTTTCCCACAGCCTCCTTCACCATATAGTACTAATGGTTTATCGTTGTCACCAAGCATATAAGTTTCAATTTTTTGTAAATTTTCTTCACGACCATAAAATACCTGTTAACAAAACAAAAATAAAAGTTGAAGTGTAAGTTGTGGCTGTAGATTAGGGAAGGATCTATTGGAGGCAGAGGCAGCCACGAAAAAATGATCTGAATGCTTTTACCATTCAATGGAAAGGTACATCCATAAATCCTTCAAAAAATATAAGTTGATATTTATTTTATAAATCGTAAATTGTATTTATTATATTTAAATATTAGAGTTGACATAAAAAATAGAGAATATCCGTAAATGGAAAAAAGGCTTACAAAACGTTTTCTATGTGTCAATCAGGTATCAATCAATGAATATAAAAAAAATTGGTTAAAAAATATTCATTGCCAAAGATCTAAAAACGATAGCAACGCTACTTAGCGTCAAACTTGAGAAACTATATTGTTATTGGTACTGTACATGAGCAGGAGGATATAGAAGAATAAAAAATATCATTTAAATTTCGTCGGCATTTCAGGAACGCGTCGTTCCCATCCTCAGGATCAACGGTTATCGAAAATTTATTTGGTGTTGTACAGGCAAAATACAATCAATCTTTACAAATAAGCCTACCCAGAAATTTAAAATGAGGAGGAATACAGGCATGGGCATACCCAGCGAGGGGCAGGAGGGGGCAGCCCCCCTAGAAGCAAGAAAAAAAATTAAATGCTTATAAAGTGATGAAATGAAACAAAATTAGGTAGGGCGATAGCGACGGGGACTCGTTAGGACTCGAAGGTTTTTATGCCTTTAATTCGAAGGCTTTTCCCCTATATATATATATATATATATATATATGAAAAAGTCTGGACGGTCATGATCTGCCCCCCCTGGACGACCATGATCTGCCCCCCTCTAGATTTGATCCTGGGTACGCCCTTGAATACAGGACCTATAATTTCCCCTCTCCAACCCCAAGATAGAGAGAATAAGGGGAGGAAGGCCCTTTGAAAACTTACTTTTACTGAATTATTGCAAACATGCAGATGTTGAAGAATTTCAGTTACAATTTGTCCCTGAGCACTAGAATCCTCTTTTCGCATAGCCCGATCAACAAGTTTTACAATATTACGATAAAAATGGGTGATAAAATGCTGAAGATATTCTCCATGAGTCTCGGTGTCTAGACCCTCTCTGCCGATCCAATCTATATGATACCTACAAAAAAAAATTTATTAAATACACAACTCTAAAACTTAGAAACCAATAGATAGTTATCAATTCTTCAATTCAGTGTGGATATTTCAATATTTCATCCAAGAAGTCAAGACAATATATGATTTTTTAACTTACTTTTGAATATTAGTTGTTTCAATTCTGTTTGGAACTCGAGTATCTCTTAAATCTGCAAGTAGTTTCACTGCTTCGCTATCAACACTTCTATTCAAAATATCAATATAAAGAGATGCCTTCTTGATATTTTGTAAATTAATATTATTTATATATCTAATATAGGCTAAGCAATGATTTTTTGTGTTTTTCACATTTAAAATTCCATTTATAACTTCTCTTTCAGTTACTAAAATGAATAAATAAATAAAGGATTAATTTTTAATTGAATATAAAGAGCAGAAGAATAAATAAAGGATATTGATATGAAAACTTATTAAAATTACCGGACATAAAGTAATTGTGCATTGAATCTTTGTCTAATTTTCCGGCTGTGTAAAGAGAATGTGCTGATTTTCGGAAAAGTTTCTGCATTTTACCAAGAGTGTCCCACCAAACGGCTTGATCATGTTGTTGAAGTTTGGGAATTCTCTAAAAAATAGCAGAAAAAATTCTTTACAATAATGCACCGCAGAGACAAGGAATGAGTTATGGTTTTGATCTTCGTTCTTCTTTAATATTTTAAACACGAGGATAAGAAAAATTCTTAGTAAAAGCTTCAACCCATTTAAAACAAAGATAAGCTAAATATCAATTCTAATTAGAGTTTCTGTATTCGATTAGACTATCTCAACACAACAAATCTGGTGTGACAAGCACGGTGCACAACTTTCTCTTACCGAAGGGTACAAAACTAGGGAGCCACTCTACGAGTTTTCAAAATTTGGGAACTCGTGCTCGCCGAGACCTGAAAACCCGAGTTCTAATAATTTGATTTTCAAAAAATAATTCCTGCATTACCTGCGATTTTCCTCTCATCCTTGTTTGTATTATTTTCAAGTTATGCATATTATATATATATACCTTATTATTAAAGTTGACTAATATTGAAGAAATAGGTTGCAGGACAGAAATTGCAGGTACAGCATTGGAATCTTTTCGGTACCAAGTATCCAATAAAGTTACATCTGTACCGCAGGCGGCTAATTCATCACGAAGCATTTGTAATTCCGCGGAGAGGATGTAAGTTGGTATTGGTCGATAACCATATTTTTGGCCCAAGAACACCTAAAGAATAAGAATGAAATATCTATAAATTTTCTCCAGAAACCAAATCGACTCAAGCGGGACATTTTTAAAAATCGACGGGACGCGGGACAGTCCTCCAAAAAGTGGGACTGAATTTAGTAAAATACTTCATAACTTACATTTTAAAATTCTTTAGATTATATAGGCCTATATATTAGAAGATTTAATTTTAAAATTTTATATCTTACCACAAAATTTGGTCCCATCGAAAGACGTTGACAATTTTCAATTTCTCTCATACATAATTCTGTAGTCATATGATCGTCTGTAGCTTCATCTCTTACACCCCATCTCATGTCTACTACCTATAATTATAAGTATATTGAATAATAATTAAAGGAGTGTTTGGCGATGTTGTTTTATATTTGACTTATGCTTTACCTGAAATTCAAGACCATGTTTTTCTCTACAATAATCCTTAAGTTTGGGGTAACATTGAGCCATAAGAGTATTTCTTTCCATTGTTGTATCTTTAAAATTTGTAAAAGATAATTAGTAGCCTACTTCGGATTTTAAAATAAATAAACATATAAAATGTACCTGTGAAAGTTGAACTTGTAAAGATTCTAACAATTTTAGAACTAACAGCTGGAAGTAATTTTAAAGATCCAGAGAATATAGAATCAATTGTTCTATCATCCATCTTAAAATTTGTATTCTCTTTTCTTTATTTAAATTAAATACTTTTCTCTATTCTCCAAAAAAAATTTTTATTTAGTTGAGAGAGAAAAGGTAGAATAACGATTAGTGAAATGGTTCATTTGCTAATATTGCGAAATGTCTAGAACTACTTAGTGGTTGCTAGGCTTGAAGATTCGATCAAACTTTTTATTAAGGCTATATTTAGAAATATATTTTTATTAGAAAACTTTTTAAAATATATAATATTATTTACGATTAAACTTTGAATTTGCAATTCTATTTAAAAAAAAAAATCTTAAAGTTATTTTAATTTTGTTATTTAACATAGAGTTAAAAATAAAGCATTATAATTCTTCATATTTTTAATTGATGCCATTCTTTCATAGCATTCATTAGCTCACTTCTTTGGTTTCTTTATTTATATACCGAAAATGCTTTGTTTGCCTATTTTTTTAAGGTCTTTTTCGACAATGAAGTCATTTAGACCCTCGTCTCTATTTATTTCAATTTAAATTGAAATGAAATTTTGTGGCATGAGACGGGATGCGAACCCACGACCCTTGGTGCATAAGGCCAGCATGCTAACCCCTACATTAAGGCCCGAAGCGGTTTGCCCATTTGAAACCATTGGTCTAACTTCATTAAATCGCTTTGTTTACTACTGTATTTCTGGGCCGTCCTAGTCTATTCCTTATAGGAATCATTGAGATGAAATTGTATCTCCATTGTAATTCCCTCTCTCATATGGTTGCCTAAGGATCTGGGATGGAAATTAGAAAAATTAAAAAAGAAATTCGGGTTCAGATAAGTCAACAGTAATTTCATTCTGGATTTTCTCTTAAGGTGCGCGTCTCTCAATATTAGATTGAGAGTTTTCAGCGGCCACAATTTTGAAGCTATCGACCTCAAATTTTTTTAAAATTAAAGCTATTTAAAATATCTACAACTTATAGAAGCCCTTTTTTTTGATTTTCGAAAAAATCATTTTTTTTTTAGATTAATCGCATTAAATAAAAGATATTTTTAAAAAATCCGCTCTATATCTTATAGATAATTAAATTAGTAATCATTGTGTTAAAAAATAATTACTTAATTAATTAGCTGGAAACTTTAAAATGAAATGGAATAAATCCCTTGTATTCCTATGGGAAAAACTAACGCCATCTCTTGCCTCCTCGAGTAACTTGGTAGTCTATCGTGTTCTAACGACTTTTCGAGACGTGCACCTTAAGAGTTAGGTGTTGTTTTTTATATGAAAAAAAAAGGTTTATATATTTTTTTGTAAATTTCTAATAATATATAAAATTAATATAAGTATGATATTTTGGAATATTAAAATATTAAAATATTCAAATATATTACAAGAGTTTATTCAAACTTTTTTAATTTCTGATTACAAATTTATTTAACAGAAATTTAGATGATCTCGGCCAAATTTAGAAAGGAATGAAAAAATAGAACTTAATTGTAACAAAAATGGAACGAAAGTAATAATACGAGCATACTAGTCCAGATTAAACAAAATTATTTTTTCAGTAGAAAAAAATTCACTAAGAAATTTTCTATACACTTGATATTGGATCAATAAAAATATTCTCTTTGAATTAAGTGTTTGAGAAATCAGCTTACTTAACAAAGTCAATATTTTTAAAATCCAAAGAAAAAGTTATTCCTAGAAAGCTTATAAAGTTTCCAAGGATAACTTAAAGAGTTTAGTTGCCAATAACTCATAAGTTTCAACTCTACCAATAAATATACAAGAATGTTTTAAGATAATAAACAATTTACAGAGTTGTTTATTTAGTTACTTTTTAGTATTACTAATATTAGATACTTATGAATTAAAGGCAACTAGAATGCTTCTGTGTCTTTAATATTTTTGTGAATTTTATTGAGATAAATTATACGGGTGATGTTTGGTTTGTAGCAGGAGGTGAGTTAGCATTTGCTGATGTAGCTTCATCCGCTAATTGATCTTGTGCGAATTTTTCCACCTTAAAACAAAGAAAAAAATTATATATAATTATAAATATTTTGTAAAATTTCTTGAGTTGAATGGCTGTAGATATTCAAATTAGAAACAGGAACGGGAGCCTTCTCGGAACAGCAGCCAGGATAAATAATAAAAATCTATATTTCGTTGCCGACGTTTCGGGGCAAGTCGCACCCATCGTCAGGGCAAGCAAAATTGTCAAATTTCGTACAAGTTGATCGGTACTTAAGAATAAATTCCATGTTTATACATGTATTCGTTAGTATGTACAGCAAAGAAAAACTATTGCAAAGCGTTTTTCTTTGCTGTACATACTAACGATACATGTATAAACATGGAATTTATTCTTAGTACCGATCAACTTGACGAAATTTTACAATTTTGTTGCCCTGAGGATGGGTGCGACTTCCCTGAACGTCGGCAACGAATATAGATTTTATTATTTATCCCTTTCCAACCGTTCCTGTTTTAATAAATGTTTAGTTTTAACATTTTCATTAAAAAAAAAACCAGAATAAATTCAGCTAATATAAGTGGTACAGTATCAAGGGCGATCCAGAGGTGTTTCTCGGGGGGGGGGGGGGGGGGTAAATCTGGTGTGACTCGTCGCACAGCACACTATTTTTTCTTAATTTCAGTAATTTAAAGGCGCATTCTGTACTTGTTTGCCAGAATATAAATACAAATCAAATTTTTAAGTATTAATTTTTAAAATTTTACGTTAAACCCCCTTTACCCCTCCCCCCTTGTACAGTATAAGGTAAAAGTGAAATGCAATAACAGAAATGAAGAGGAATGCAGCCGGGTACGAAGTCTCTATTATTAAATCAAAATCTTTTGTTACAGGAGGTTTCGGTCAATTTTACTGTGCCATCTACAGTTGCATAAGAGTTTTTACTTTTTAGAAAATAGAGTTGTTAATTTATCGGTTCATAATCCAGTCTTATTTACAATAGCCTATGTATATAATACAATATATGATGAGACTGATTGAGAAGCGAATTTCCTAGAAAGCTTATAAAGTTTCCAAGGATAAATGTGACATTCCGAAATTCGCTTATCAATCAGTCTCATCATATATTATAGTAAGGAAGAAAGAAAAGAGCGATTGCAGCTACATTTATTTCGTTTATTAATCACTTCAAGCCGACATTTCGACCAGATGTACGACCATAAATAATTTACACAATTGTGCCATTCGACATTTCGAGGAATTTTGTTGACACGCTTCAGCCCTGAGGATGGTCGTATATCTGACCGAAATGTCAGCTTGAAGTGATTAATAAACGAAATAAACGTAGCTGCACTCGCTCTTTTCTTCCTTCCTTACAACAAGATCCCTCACTGTACAGACGATTAACAACTCTATTTTAGAAAACTTATGTAACTGAAGATGGCACAAAAAGATTGGCTGAAACGTCTTGCAACAAAGTAGTCTGATTTAATAATAGAGGCTGCATTCCTCTTCATTCCTGTTATTGAATCCTCAAAGCCAATTTCTACATTAATAAAATTGAAATGTCTGGCTGGTATTATTAAAATTATTTCACCACTCTAGAGATCAGGTTTATTACAATCTCAAGTTACTTAATCTAAAGAATGGCATTGTTCACTTTCTTTTCTCCTCGACTACCAGGTTCCCTTTTCAGTAATATTTTATAATCCGCCCAGAATTACGGAAAAAAATAAGAATCAAGATTTATTCTATCTCTTACTCTCGTTCCTAACTTGTTTTCTTAGGGTAAAAACATGTCGAAGGTTTAGTGTAACCCTTCGAGCTCTACGAACGATAATTGCTGGCTACTTATTCTCCAACCCCATTACTCTGCTCAACCCAGACTACTAAATATCCTTTGAGGAAAAGTTTATCCACAAAATTAAAGAAACTTCCCAGAGTTAGTAAGGCAATGGTACTTTACTTTCCATATAGTCAACATGGTTGTCGAAGCATATGTTCTATCTGTATAACCCAATGTATCGAAACCGGTATAGAAGAAGTCAGGTTCGAGGCTGTTTGATTTTATTAAGATAAAATAGTAGGCTGGGATGAGTAGAGTAAAGGGGTTGGAGAATAGTAACCAGCAAATTTATCGCTCCACCTGACGTCCTTTATTTGACAGATATTTCGATGCATAGGACACGCATCATCTTCAGTGCCGCAAGGATATAGTAGGTGGGCTTAGTCTATTTATATTAAATGCCTTAGGGGCGTTAAACATAGTGGTGAGGTGCCTTCTCTAAGCTGATGACCGCTCTGTGTCCAAAGCAGAATATCCTCGCGGCACTGAAGATGATGTGTGTCCTACGCATCGAAATATCTGCCAAATAAAAGGACGTGAGGTGGAGCGATAAATTTGCTGGTTACTATTCTCCAACCCCTTTACTTTATTAAGATAAATTGGGCAAGAGTTGCCTTGCAAAGTTACTTAACGACGGCTTCCTTAACTTTGTATTGTGCCATGCAGGAACAATTGCTCATGTCAATTTGCAAAAAAGATCTTCCTCTCGAAAGGTGTCGGGTTGTTATAATGCCCGATCGCATAAGACCTTGGTTACGCGAGATGTAGTAAGCGTTTCCTGTTTTAGAACCATCCCTAGATCCCAGATCTCGCATCTGATTTTCAATTCATCAAACCTTTTAAATCGACATAGCAGGTCATTTCAAAACCGATGTTAAGGAAGGTATCGTTAAAAAGTAGCTTTATTTTTCTATGCGGGTTTCGATAGATTGCTTTAGAGAAGGACCAAATACTTCGACAACCATGGTGACTATGTGAAAAAGTAATAGTAATTATGTACCAGTGTCATACTATGGATATCTCTTTGATTTCGTGAATAAACCCATTTGATCAAAAATTTCCTCCATTAGTCTATCTAAATTCCTCCTGAAGTATATGAATTATGAAGTATAGGAATTCAAACCAGAAAAAAATCACTCTACGTGTTTGACAGACAGACAATTTTGCGGGATATTTTTTTACACCTAGGAGTCCTCAAAATGTGTATTTCAGTTAAAATAAAGACATAGAATTTCTGTGAGATCACAAAACGTTCCCTATTCAAGTACAGTGAGCGCCAAAGTTAACTCCCATCCATGCTTTTTATACTTATGATTATTTCATTGTTTTTAAAAAAATATATATATTTTTTAATGGAAACTTTCATGGTTCAAACCTAGAAAATTTTCAATAAAGAATTTCATTTTCTTTTAGAAAAACAATGAAATAAGTAGAAAACGCATGGGTGGGACTTAATATTGTCTCTCACTATACAGTGAGCATATTAGACATATTAAAGCACACCCAGGGAAGTTTTTCTCATTAAATTGAATTGGCTACCAATCATTTGAATAGAGACAGAGTCTATATGTCCACTGATGCCAAAAGATTTTAAATGAAAAATAAAAAAATGAATAAATTATTATCCTACCACTTTTCTAATGTGTTTAAGAGCTTGTCCTTGGTCTCCATTTAGAGATGTAACATTTTCAGACTTATAAGGAGGTGAGATTTGTATATGGCTGAAAACTACAATGTTATTGCCTTGCCAGCATACATCTTTTATTCTAAAAAAGAAATTTTAATTAATTAAATTTAGCATCTATATATATTATATATATAAAAAAAAAATTAACATACGTTTTAGAAATGGCCAGAAATAATTTTTGACCTTCTGGCGGTACTGCATTTGTCATTCCTGTCACAAGCCTTCTTTTTATTTCAATTTGATTTCGAACTCTTGTATTTAACTAAAAAAGAATTGATTTATAAGAACGATAATAAAAAAATCAATAAAAAAATCAAACAATTAATAATTACCATCTGTAAATTTAGGGACTGTGGTGTTTCTGGAATTGAATTGACTTCTTTCTTTACTTGAACATCACTAACCAAAGCTAGATTTACGATGTGCACATCATTTAAGTGAGTTCTTCCATTTGATGCAGGACATTCTTAGCATTTATTAAGGAAATATTAGATAAAAATTTATCAATGACCGCAAAGAATAACATTCCGCCTATATATTGATCTATGGTGATTAAAATTAAATAAACGATTTGAAAATGAATGGTGTCTGCTATTGTTTTTTTTTTCTACCCCTACTATGCTCAATCTGAAATTGTATTTGACAAGGAAAATGAATTTGGACGAGTTTTCTTGTAAATGTAAATGACATTGAATTCAACTCATTCATTCGAGACCGAAAATTTACATTTCATATATTTTTGAGAAGATAATTTTGTCTATTTTTGATTCTTAACAATAGATAAAATTCCCAATTGCTAATATTAATTATAATAAAATGTAAAAATATTTCAAGTGTCAGAAAACATTTGAAGAATTTTAAAATACTAATTGGTAATTCGAAAGTAAATAATTGCAACAATAATTAAATGAAAATTATAGGGAATATTAAATAAATATATAGATTTAACAGAATAATTAAAACATGTTTTTAATTCTCCTGAAAAAAAGTCCATTTGTCAATTGCAATTTCATTCTTGCAGTCATCAATAGAGAAAGAAATTTGAATTAAATATTTTAAAAATAATTAATCCTGTTTTAATTTAATTGCATATTAATGATTAATTGAAAAAAATAATGACATATTTATAATATATATTTTTTAAAAACAAGGGTTAAATTGATGGAAAATGATGTGTTTATTAAATGTCAGAATTGTAATAATTAAAATATAAAAAGGATACTTAATATAAGCATTTTGGTTTGTGGATCGAAGGCGAGTACTTCGCCCTCAATTTCCATATTATAACATGTTTTACATGAGACAATACTTCCGATATTAAAGCACTCACTTAGTCCAGCCATCTTGAGGATCATCTTCGTCTTCGTCTTCCAGAGAGGAGTTCAAAGAGCAATCTTTCAAACAACTCGCTTCAAAACTTCACGCTCAAATTGCAAAAAATTACTTGATGTTATTTTTTTAAAAATATTTTTTTATATCTATAATTTCACTATTTATAAAAATAATGTTTTTTTTTTTTTTTAATTAATCATCATAAATATTTCTTCGAATTGATTTATATAATAAATCAAAAAATTATATTATTTTTCATTCATACTCAGTGATTATTCTATAAAATATAATTATTTGTATTTTTCCTATCTAATTTATCTTTAAAAATTAATATTTTTTTTTTTTTTTTTTTTGTAACAATTTTATTCGGGCTAAAAGAGTAAGAACCTTGAATAGGAGAGGAAGTCCGGTCATTGCTTTTCCCCCCTTCTAATGGAGACTTATTTTTAAAATTTTATCAATTAAAAATTTTTAGAAAAAAATATCAAATAATAATATAAATATTTTTTACATTGGCCAGATTAAAAAAATAATCTTCTACATCGAAAATTTATTAATAAATCATTCCAAATAACCACTTCTCTGCAAAGAACTGTCACTTTGAAAATTCAATATGGCGGATGCACGACATACATCAACTATTTTACATAGGGTTTTATATGATTTTGTGTTTTTTAGTTTATTCCCTGGTTAATTAGTTTAGAAGTATTAATAGATAAATAAGCACTGATCTAAATCTAATGATCTGCGTAACTAGAAAATTTGGCTGGGGGGCATGGGACCAACTATCCTCCGGGGGCCAGGAAAGCACCATATTTTCTCAATTTTTCTTAAGGCAGAGAGCTTTCTGGGGGGGGGGGCACCCCCTAGTTAAGCCCATGAAAGGAGACTAGGGAACAGGGGGGGGGCAACAAACAAGGCTAAACAGCCTTAACATGGGCGTACCCAGGATCAAATCTAGGGGGGGGGGCAGATCATGGTCGCCCAGATTGTGACATAGCTATTTTTTATATAGAGGGGGAAAAGCCTTCGAATTAAAGGCCTAAAAACCCTCGAGTCCTAACAAAAAAAATCATTCCCGTCGCCATCCACCAATTTTGTTTCGTTTCATCACTTTATAAACATTTAATTTTTTTTTTTTTTTTGCTTCTAGGGGGGGGCAGCTGCCCCCCGCTGGGTACGACCATGAGCCTTAACCATAGATTAATGATATCAATAATAATAATAATAATAATAATAAATATTTCATTAATGTGGCCCTAGCAGGGTATAATCCTTTAGCGAGAAATTTCGTACATGGTGTCCTGGTTACATTTCCCGTCCCAAGCGAGAATAATTTATTTCAAATGAATTGGATAAATTTTGATCATTTGAAATAATTAAGGATAGGGTGTAAATGGCAGGGCCGTCGTTACGAGGGCGTGGCAAAACAGGCGCCCGCCACGGGCACAACTGGGCTGGGGGGCGCAAAACAAAGGGGACCGACCTAGTTGTGAGCTGCACGAGGTTTTTATTTACCAACATTTTAAACAGTGAGGCGCTACGGGGGAGAGAGGAAATGGCCTCAGACAATTATATCAGCGCCACACTGATTAGCTGGCCATACACGAAGAGATAGATAGATCTGTCGGTTTTGGCCGTGTCGGTTCAAACGCACGGATTTATCTTTTCGTTAGTCGGCAAGCACGCGCCGGTTTTGACCGCCACAGGTCAATCTAACATATTTGACAGCCCCGGACCATCTCTTTTGAGTCGTGACTTTTGGAGGGGTAGGGAAGGGCATGTTACTACAAAGAATTTTTTACAAATGTATTTTTTGAACATTTAAAAAAAAAAAAATAAAAGGCTTGAAACATGCTGTCATAAAACAAAAGAACGACACTTGGTTGCCGCCTCCGAGCCAGGTGATTTTTGGCGCGCGTGCCAGCCTCCCCACCCCCACCCCCCTCACATGAGGTATAAAAAACAGTTAAGAATAAAAAAAAGTGCAGCAGGTGGATTTGAACTCGCGAAGTTTGGTTACGTGAGAATGGAAACAAATAAAGTTTGCTTGACGACGAATTAACCACTTGAGCCAAACTTTGTTTTATTGCTTTAGAGTAAAATAAGCCATATGAGAAACATGAAATAAAAGAAGTATTAAAAGAATTTTAATATTGCACATATGATATATCATTTTTTATTACTTTTTATGCGGATTAATAATTTATAATCACAATTCCAATTGCATTCATAGTTTTCAAATAATTCAATGGGCAAACGTCAGATTGTTTATGCCTTGATGTAATTAAACCAAAAACTCTACCTAACATATGATACATGTAATTAATTCTTGAATTCCCCCTGATTCCAGAGAACTAAAGCCCTTTTAATTATATGATCTAATTTGGGAGTTATTGGCGATCAAAGTTAAGCTTATTTTCGACCTTAATGACATCAACACTCAATTTTCTATATTATCGAAAAAGTTTATTTGCCATTGTCTGATTAAAACCAAATTTTTACCAGAGATTTATAATTAAAAAATGAGTTTTTTTTCTAAAGTTTCATTGAGATTGGTAAAGAAATAAATAAAATATTGACTATTTTGTAAATTGAGTTTTAGAATTTGCGATCTCGGATGGGTAAAGAGAGCGGTTCATGGAGCGGCTCTGGGCTTGCAGTCGGGATCCCAAATTCTAAAACTCAATTTACAAATTAGTCAATATTTTATTTATTTCTTTACCAATCTCAATGAAACTTTAGAAAAAAACTCATTTTTTAATTATAAATCTCTGGTAAAAATTTGGTTTTAATTAAACAATGCTAAATAAGCTTTTTCGAAAATATATAGAATTGAGTGCTGATGTCATTAAGGTCGAAAATAAGCTCAACTTTGATTGCCAATAACTCCCAAATTAGAACATATAATTAAAAGGGCTTTAGTTCTCTGGAATCAGGGGGAATTCAAGAATTAATGACATGTATCATATGTTAGATAGAGTTTTTGGTTTAATTACATTAAGGCATAAACAATCTGACGTTTGCCCATTGAATTATTTGAAAACTATGAATGCAATTGGAATTTTGATTATAAATTATTAATCCGCATAAAAAGTAATGAAAAATGATATATCATATGTGGAATATTAAAATTTTTTTAATACTTCTTTTATTTCATGTTTCTTATATGGCTTATATTTCCTTAAATCAATTATATAAAGTTTGGCGCAGGTGGTTAATTCGTCGTCAACCAATATATATTTTTTTTCCATTCTCAAGTAACCAAACTTCGCGAGTTCAAATCCACCTCCTGCACTTTTTTTTTTAAATCATATTATCAATTTCCTTTTATTTTTAATTTTAATGCTAACTTATAATTTCATTTATCTGTCATTATAACGAAAGGATTTGTGGAATATAAATTTTGGTAACCCTTTTAGGGAATTTTGACAAATTTTTAAATAACTTTTTTTTATTTATGTTGGCTTGAAGGCCACAATTTTAACCAATTGCGCTGGCTGGAGTTGGAGAACAAATCTAGAGGAGCAAATGAGCAGGGTATTATCACAGATTAATGATACATCAATTAATCTGTGATTATTAATAATAATAATCTGTGGCTTGAAATATGCTGTCAGAGCAGGAGAGATGATTTCAGCAACTCAGGGAGGAATTTCATGCTAAAATTTGACTTGAAACAAAATATAAATATTTTCCCCCGTTTATAAATTTTACATCTTGAATTCAAATGTACCCAACTGACGGAAACTAAATATACCTCGACCCACCAGACACATCACCGAAGGTAAAAGAAAGTTGTGTGCTATGCGACCATCACACATTTTTTTAATTTTTCCTTTTATTCGACACCAATTGTTTTTTAGTCTTCAACTGCCAAGAGATGAATTTTTTTCAAGTGCAATTTAAAAAAATATTATTATATACAGTATTTATTGTTTATCTATTTGGGTTTTAATAAAAACAACTATTAATATGCCTTCATTCAACTTTTATTGTTATATATATATATTAACAAGTACAAATCATACAATATATAAATAGCTAATTTTGATAAATTAAAAGACCTTTCTTTCAAACAAATTACTTGCTTTAAAAATAAATTAGATTATCAATCTTATTTTAATCAAAGATATATTCATTTTATAAAAAGCAAATGATAACTTGATTTGAAAACTTTTATTATAAATGGAAGAAATTTCATGATAAAATATTATATCAATTAGCTAAATTATATGCACCAATTTGTACTGAAATCTTAATTATTTTCGAGCTAAAACTGTATAATTATAGTCGTTATGATGGGAAAAGGCAAATTATAAATACAGTTTTAACTATTTATTATCTTATTCCTAAGTTAAATTTGGAGGAAGGTTTTACAAATGCATGCATAATTTGCAAACCCAATTTGGGAATATCCCAATGCAGTTAAAATTTAGAAAGGAATAATTTTGTACATGAAATAAAGATTTATCTAGCTACCTATCTAAGAGACTACTAGCTATACAAGTACTAAGATTCTATATTCTTTTTTTTATTTTGTTATTTACTTTTTATTCTTTTTTTGTTTTTTGTTTTTTTCATATTTTTTTGATTTTGTTCTTCTTCAAAGTGTCCACAAAAACGCATTGTCAGTTTTTATTTGGGATAATATCACAAAAGTTCTTCAACACACTTACTTATAATGGCCTTATATAAATAATTTGCAAATTAAAATACATTAAGAAAGGCACATTTGTATTGCTATAGACACGTCCAAGCATTTATAAATAGGTTATATATATATGATAATATTATATTATACAATCCTGTTTGAATGCTTGGTAGATTACTTTGTGCTCTAATAACAATTCTTATAATTATTCAAGATCCTCTAAATTAGATTTATAAAAATAACAATTCGTTTACTGCGTCATATATCAATTAATTATTAAATCAGAAAATATTATCTATGACAAAAATGTATCAAAATATAATTTTTCTGTGTATATATTTATAAAGAATTTGTAGAAATCAACATGGACAAAATCTAATCAAGAGGTTCTTGTTTAAAAAATTATACATTTTATAATATGTAGAAAACATATACAATAATTTTCAGAGCACAAATCCATTATCAATAAGCTTCAAACTATATATTATCTCACAGCCTTAAAGAGATTTAGTTTAAGTCCTGGAAGGCTAGTTCTAGATTAAGTACTCCAATTTTTTTAGTTGTTTCCAATATTTTCCAGTCCCTAAAATATAATAGAAGACACGAGGCTACTCTTTAGTTTGTGACTATTCTAAAAAGAGATGCTGCCTTTAAATTTTCATTTTCTTGTTTATCAAACATAGGAGTTGAAGCCTTTGTCTTAAATATGTGAATATAGACACATTCAAATAATTATATTGTACTTTGACAATTTATTTAAGTCTTAAATTGACTAGGGACAGCGTAGAAAAAAAAACCTGAGAGAAAGTGAGTTCTCTTCAACTTATAGTACAGATAAGCAAAAAAATATGAAAGGATATTTTTTTTTATGTTAAATATCTATTGTGCCAATTATAGGCCACAGAGTTTCAAAATAAGTTTTAGGAACTCAGTAGAAAAATTTGGCTGTTTGAGCAAAAATGGCACACAGATTCTTTGTATAAAATATTCATTTTTCGGATCACTCAATCCAGAAAGCAAATGACTTCTAACTCTCTACCTTATTATTCCTACTATGAACACATTTTTACAGCTTTTTCCTTCAATCACAATCTAATTTGCTGTGAGTATACTTCTTTGTCTTTTTTACAACAATTATTTTCATTTCGATTTCCATATCTATATATATATATATAATACATATATACATATGCATAAATATATATACACATAAATGAATATATATATAGATATAGAAAGATCTATTATTTATATGTGGGGCAATGTTATTTTCATAAAGCCTTTATTTAATTCGCACCCCGAGGAGCGAAAGAGATCATCATTTGTCCGCGATTTTAATCGCTAAAATTTTATAAACACAACACGTGAAATAGATACATACAAATAAATGGATAAATTATATGTATTTATATCTCACATTCAAAATTTAGATATATATAATATATATATATATATAGCAATATCATATATACATATATATACTTTCGAGTTTTATAAGATACCTCTCCAAAAACTAGTTCCAAGGACGATGAATTGAGATCCAATTAAATTTTATTTAGATTTTAATTTTTTTTTTTTTTTTTTTTTTCGAAAAAATGATTTATTTCAAACCTGAACAGCACCATAAATTTCTTAAAACTACACCTAGACATTTTTTTTATGAAAACATATTTCATTTGTTCTTATACATTTTTTTTTTCTAAATTAGATCTTTTATTTTTTATATCTATTAACTAGAATAGAAGACTTAAATATTAATTATATATACATTCTTATAATTAAATAACATTTGATACTAAATTAAGCCTTGGAAGACTCTTGTCTTTTGGCACAATTTTCATCAATATTTTATTATATTTATTAGAAAATATAGTATAATAAATACAATAACAAATCAGTCTAGGTGTGGGGCTTCTATTCATATTGTTGGAGTGAACACATTTGGAACACATAAGTCGTTCACTTGGACGCTGTTTTGAAAAAGAATCATATAAAACCCATATAGACCCTAACTAACAATTCAATAATTTAATAACAGTAATAAATATTTTTGAATAAATAGTATTAAAGTCTATATGGAGAGGGCAGCTATTTGTTGTGTGACCTCTTGAGTTTGCGCCGGAGCAATTAGTGGAGTTTTAGGTGGAGTAAGCGTGTTCAAAGATTTGGCATCTCCCGAACCAACCTCCTCTATCACTTTTTTTGGGCTATGGCATGTTTGGACAGGGTTGGAAGCACTATCACCTGCCCCTCCAGCATTTGCGGAATTTCCACAAGGATTAGCAGTTGTGTTATTTCCAGGAGCCGCACTTCCACTATTATTATTATTAGAAATAACATGCACACCATTCATTTTGAACTTCTTTCCATTCTGAGACGATGGCTTGCGTTGTTGATAGCGACGTTGAGTCTGGGCGGCATGTGGATGCATTTGCGCAGGCGGTCCAGGTTGGTAATAAGTGTTGTTCCTGGCGGGGAACTGTAACTGTGGAGACATGGTTGGATTCAGACGTGGATGAGGAGAATAAGGTACGGGTGGGGGGCTCTTTTCATCTTTTTTGTTAGTGAAAACTTGGCTTGTGTGATGAGATGGTGGTGGTGGTGGTGGATATTTAGATGTATTTCTATAATTTGGATTAGTTGGTGGCTCTTTATAAATTCTGCGAGTTCCCCCTCCTCGATTAGGTTTTTCAAAATATTTTGGGAAGGGAGGAATTTGAATTTTATTGCCTTGACGACTAGAAGGACGTAAAGAGGAATGAGGACCACCCATTTGTTGCATGTTAGAATGTGGAATAAATCCAGGACCTGGAAAATATGGCATCTGAGGATAGATTACTGGCTTTTGAGGAATATGTGGCCCCTGCTGATGAATCTGAGATATATGTGGAGTATTAGGATGATTGTGTGGATTCGGTAGATTATGTGAATGATGAGACACATTATGAGTGTAAAAACCAGTGGGACCAGGCGGCGGATAGTCCATGTTGTGAAGCAGCGGCTGTGGTAGCGGCTGGTGAAGTTGTGAGATTGCGTGCTGTGGATGTTGCTGTTTGTTTGTTGAATCGCCACAATCTTCTTGTACTTGATGGAGTGGTATACTACTTATATGGCTAGATGTACCGGAGCTAGGTCGTCGATTGTTATTTGTAATGCTGCTGCCGCTACCACCGCCGCCACCACCGCCGCCAACTCCACCATTACTGTTGCTTATATGGGGCTTGTGACTTGAAGCTGTTGTCGGATCTTTTCCACCTGAAGTACTCGAGTGGTTGCTTGTGTCCTAAATGTTTCGAGAAATAGTATTTTTATCAAATATTTTAAATTCTAAATGAATGAAGTGGAAAATGTCTTAGAAAGTGGGCCAAAACATGCTGGCTAAAAAAAAAAAATAGTTTAATTAAGATTTCTAGAAATTATACAAACCTCGTTAGTGTGATTTGTAGTAACGGCGTCAGGAGGTGTTTGTTGAGTTGAAGTTTCATATAAAAACATTTCATTTTGGAAAATAAATGTGCCTGGAGGAGGATGTTGTCCAGTTGGTTGACTAGGTGCAGGTGCAGTATAATAAATTTCGCCTGGATTTGGAGAATAATAAGTTGGTGGTGCAGATTGAGGAGGAGGTGGAGGAGGTCCTGCAGAGGAAGCAGAAGCTCCACCCTGATTCTGGCCGCCACCTCCGCCTCCGCTGCCAGGTGGTGGTCCAGATGCTGAAGACCCGCCGTTGGTACCTTGTCCAGGGCCTCCACTACCAGGAGCATGACCATGGTACATGTAAGGGTGAGCAGTTTGGCCAGCTGTCTGAAAATAAGGGTCGTACTGTCTTTTAATAGTAAATCAGTTCTTTTTCAGATAAAATTAAATTTTTTTAAATAAAAAAAAAAACTTAATACTAAAATTGATTAGGAATTAGATTTAATACTATTAAATTAAGCTACCTGATTCTAATATGCATGCTAATGGATAAAAAAAATCGTGCGCTAATTGCAGAAATAACACCATCCAAAAAGTTAGAAGAAAGAATTAAAATTTTCATTTGTTAGTATATGTATATATATAATAAATATTTAGTGCGGATGAGTTATTCCTTAAACATTGTAAAAGAAAGCGTTTTCATTTCCAGAAAACAAGGAAAAAATTAAAAATCTAAAATTTAATTATGTAAGTAAGTTTCACTAAAAGAAATCAAGAAAAAAAAAATAACTAAGGAATGTTTAGAATATCAAAATTCAAATCAAATTTTTAGTGAAAATATATATTATATATATAATGAAATATATACTGCAAATGTTTAAATGAGCAAAAACGGCGAAAACTCCAGAAGCACTATTAACGAATAATTATAATGTTTAGTTCACAACAAAATCTTGCTAAGATATTGGGTTTTGATTATTTAACGTCTATGTTATTCTAGGTAGCATAAAACCATTGGCAAACGCGTAAAAAATTAAAAAAAGAGAAATAAAGTGTGATAAAAAAAAAATAAAATAAAAATAAACAAGTTGGCCATTCCGACGTGCTCGAATGTATCTAGTCGCCCACCTTCTCGGCGTTTGGCTGCTGTGAAGGGGTCTTTGTGTCTCAATAGATTCGGTCGAGGACCGGAACGATATAGCTAAGTGGATACGCAGAGTCCGTCGCGGGAATAAAGTTGCCGCTCGACTAGAAATAGGCAACCACTATAAATTCACATATGAAAAAATAAATTTTGATTGAAATATAGTATGGCTAGCCATTTCTAGTAGAGCTGGACTTTACTATCTATGATTTAAATGGGGCAAGTTGTAAGAAAAATATATTAAACGAAATTTAAAAACAAATTCACTTAATATCTTTAATATGAATACGATAATAATAATAATAATCGTATATTAATTAATAGTTAAAAAAAAGATTTAAAAAATTTTATCCTTCAAATATTTTTTTTTTTTTTTTTTTTTTACAAAATTTAAAAATTTTTTTTAAAAAAACATTTAAAATTAAATGGAAAAATTTTCTCTGAATCATTATGGCTTTGGAGTATTTTCTTTAAAAGATTAAAAATTTGCTCCATTTTTAAATTTACATAAAATTTTGATGTACCCCTTAGGGTCTTAGAAATTTGGTTATGTTCTACATAGAATCACTAATAAACAAAACGAACTTAAGAAAAACAAATAATTTAACTTATATATATATATTATTAAGCCCTTAGGACAATCTCTTAACATAGATGGGTTTAAGGATAAGCTTTTAATATTTATTTTGAAGTTGATCAAGAAAATTACTTTTTTAAGATAAAAAATAAATAAATATACTCCCGGGTAATCATAAATTTGCTACTAAAACAAATAATATTTAAGATGGATATAAATGAAACACAGTTGATATTAGAATTTAAATATAATTAAATATTGATGAACTTAGGTGAGGTTGATTTCCTTGTTCAGTAGTATATAATAAAATAAGAGATAGAAAAAGAAAAAATCTTATAAAGTTGGGGATTTGGACATTTGAAATTTTGAGAAAAACAAATTAAAAAGGCCAGATATTTTGAACGATAAATGATAAGACTGGAAATATTTTCAGGCCAAATTTTATTTCTCTAGGCTGAAAGCACCACATCAATCGAGCAAAAACGTTTTTGACTAATCGTGCCTAAAACTGTTTTTTCAATGCTTTTCTATGGGTCAACCGCACACCGAGGAGGCAAAACAATTGAGCATGTCATGATTCGACATTATTGAACAAAATGTTTTACCATTGAGTGTTTTGGTCAATCGGTGTGCGTTGGCATTGAACAAAACGTTTTGTCTGAAAACGTTTTTGCTTGATTGGTGTGCGTTCAGCCCTATATACTCGATTGATTCTTTTATTTATTTTTAATAAAAATGAATAGAAATAATCGACATTTAAAATCAATATTAGCATTTTGATTTAAATTTAATACTTTCAAATACTTTGAAATCCCTGGAGGGGTTGAATTCCACTCCAGAGGTCTACTAAACAGCTTGAAAACCACTGTATTAGGCAGCCTAGGGAATAAAAATAATATATATAAAAAAAATATTTGTATAATATTAGATTAAAAAGTAAAATTTTTAATTTCATTTTCTTTCTCCTTTAGTGAAGGAAAATAAAGTAATAGATAAAAAAAATTCTATTTGATATTCTAAATTCAAGTTAGTCCAAAACAAGAAAGGATAATATACTTCAACAATAATAAAAATTAGAAAATAAATAAATCTATGCAAACCAAGCTTTTTTAAATCCTTTTCTTATTTTGGATATCAACTAGCCAGAATTTGTTAGAATGCAACAAAGGTAAATGAACCAGTGAGAATATGTAGGAAATAACTTTTTTAAGGAAATATATATATATTTAGAGATATATATTACATAATTCAAATATGCTAAATATCTGAGGATATTATTATTACCCTGCTTGCAATAAATCTAATTTTTCTAATCTAATTTACTGTGAAGAAAGCAACCATTAAGATAAAAAGGAGCTCTTAATAATAGAGCTAGCTTTAAAAATCATCAAAGTCTTTAAATCTGTCAAATTAAAGTACTTACAGGTATTTGATATGGATACTGCGTGGGCACATACATAGTTTGTGTATACGGGTAACAAACTGAGTAAGTAGCAGGAGAAATGGTTGGAGCAGGCTGCGGAGGTCCATAAGCAGCTAAAATATAATGGAAAGAGTAAATAAATACCAAAAATAATACTCTAAGTATAATTTAAATAATAAAACATATTGGGTATTGAGCGAGTATAAAACTAAGAAATAAATATACATAGAATATTTATACAGTGTAAGGATAGTGGATGGCAGCCAGGAAAAATAAAATCGGATAAAAACAAAATCAATTTCTATCAGATTTTGTTTCTTTATTTGATTGTCGACGGAAGCCAGTCGCGTCCTTCCTCAGGACAATCAATCGTCAATCAAATACAGATGGACTTATTTTTATACGAAATTTTATAATGAAATTGTGTAATTTCAATAGTTGAAATTGTATTATTTCATACATGATATCAATTTTCGTTAAAAATACGCCCATTGATTGTCCTGAGGAAGGACGCGACTGGCGTCCGAAACGTCGACAATCAAATAAAGAAAAATCAGATAGAAATTGATTATGTTTTTATCTGATTTTATTTTTCCTGGCTGCCATTCGCTATCCTTATTAAGTTAAACAGCCATATTTTTCATCATCTTTATATAGTGTGTTTCAGGAGGAACAGAAAATATTTTAGGGGGTGGAGGTATAGACGAATTGCAATAAAAAATTCAATATAACAAGTGTGCAATTTTTTTTCTATGATACTTATTGGGTTTTTTTCTCTCTCCATTCTTTTTATTAGTCTAAATTAGGGGTGGCAAAGGCAATTTGATCCAGCTTTCTATAAAAATAACGAAAATATAGAAGAAATTTTTGACATGAATCCAATACTTTCTCTCTATATATAAATTAACATATATAGAGAGAAAATACAAATTATATGAAAATATCAAAATTTCAAAACTTCATGGTCGATGAGGGTCGCCTCGCACTTATTCGATATAGCTAAATTTTTGCACATTTCGTTTTTTATTGATTGGATCAAGATAGGCGGGCGGGAGCTAAACTTTTAGAAAGTTGAAAAATAATGGCCACCCTACTATTCGACTCACTCTAGTTTTATTCCTCCCGGCTTTTAATTAATTTGTTTTTTTTAATGAAATAATTACATGAGACAATGGAGAAAACTCACTGTACGATTCGGAATATACTTGATATAACAAAGCTATTTATAAAACATACAAGTACACTATGAAGAGTGTTAACTTTCTGGCCTATTTTTAGTTTTTTATAAAAAAAAAAAATTTACTCTTTTGTAGGATAATTATAAGAAATTAAAAAAAGTCTAATGTTGTCCAATCCTTTTTGTATTTTGGTCTTTTTTGACTGGACTTTCACATGTTCATACCGGTGTGTATTGAAATTTAAAGAGAACAAGGAAGACAACATTTCTTTTTATCACAAACGCATGAAAAACTAGCAAATATCTATGTAATATTTTAAAAAGTCTGCTTTACCTGGATATACCGGGACTTGTTCCACTGAATTAGCGAGAGGTGAAGTAGTTGTAATGGGTGGAGTCATTGAAGGAAAATATGCCATTCCATTATGGAAAGTGATTGGTACGCCATTTGGATAAAATACAGTACTAGATGATTGAATCGGGGGTGAAGGCGCATCAAATGATCGATTAAAAGACTGAAATAAAGAAATAAAATAATTAGATTCATGTAAAATAATAAATATTAACTTAATTTTATTTTTAAAGACGTTTCAGTACCCTGGTCACAAAATTATAATATTTTGAAAATGTCAAAGCTGTATCTCTGTAATTTTTTTTTTTTCAACAATCTTAGGTCTGTCATTGTTGCTTTTTGATATTTGATTTAGATTTTTTTCAAAGTAATTTTTTCTATTGATACGTTGATTAAATAAATGGATTTTAAATATAAGTTATTATTATAAAAAAAAAAAAGTGTCGGTTCTCGTTTAGTCTGAAAACTCACAGGACATGAATCCGACAGAAAATGTTTGGTCAGTTATTAAAAAAATCAGCTATTGAGAGAAAATTACCTGAAAAAAACAAGTCTAATAATTTGATTAGAGACATCAAAACGTATGGTTTAATGACCCATTAACGCTTTTGAACACCAAAAAGAGTTGCAGAATTGATAAAAGTCTAATGAGTTTGAACAAAATTTTAATCAGAGCCTAATTTGTAATGTTTTTAAATTAAAATATATAATGCCAATTTGATTTTTTCATGTATTAATATGTTTTTTTAATTAGCAAATGTTTACGTTTTTTTTTTAATGTTTTCAAATTATCATAATTTTGTGGCCAGGAGTTGTTATGTTACGAGGATCTGTTTTGTAGCAAGTAACTTCGTTAGGATTTAGTTTAATAGAAACAAATAAAAACAGCTATTGGAACTTAATAGGAGATCAGAATAAAAAATAATTTTTCAAAAAATAAATAAATTGTGAGTGGGCTCGGTTTTCTCTAGAAGTGATCTGAAAAATTATTCAGTTTTTGAAAAAAAAAGGACAAATAAAAAACTATTTAAAATAAAGTGTTTAAACATAAAATGACAAAAATTACAAATTTCAAAATTTTTGAAAAAACCTATCAAATATTAATAAAGTATTCAAAAGTTGATACAAATCTAAAATTTTCTACATTTCATCATTCTAGCTCGTTTTTAAGATATATTGACACACAGTCATAATTCCATAACTCGGGGATACCTAAAACATCGAGAATCATCAAAATCTCGAGGTCCAACCCGATCCAATATTTTCTCCTCTCTCGTGACAAAGTAAAAATTGCATATAGGCTTCCTATATGGGTCTATTTTATATTATAGACAAGATTGAATATAATTTTTGTACCTGTTTTTTTATGGCTGGAGCGATGTTAAGTTTTCTTTCCTTGAGTACAATTCCATCAGGCTGAAAATAAATATAAAAAATTACATTTTTTGGAATTACATTTTCAAAATGATTTAAAAATAAATCTCAAGTGGGTAGAACATAAGTTGAGGATGAAGTTTTAAAGGCAGTTACTGAAACGAACACCATTTTTAAAACATTTTAGAATTCTTATAATAATTATAAGCTTTTATAATAATTAATTAATTAAAATAATTAATAATTATAAGTTTAAATAAAAAAAAAAGAATTAGTGTCATATATCAAAGGGCTTCTTAAAATAGTGAGCCGCGGCCCCTAAGAGGCCATGGATTACCCGCAGGGGGGTCGCGAAGAGTCGAATGTAACAAATTATTATTGTTAAAAAATAAATTTAAATAGTTGGATTATAATTATAAAATTTTGATATTATATTGAAATGATAATATATTTGCAACAACTGCTTATAACAGACTATTGAGTAGTAAGTGTATGCACATTCAAAATTATAAATAGTTTTTTTAACTAATCTGAATTTTTAAAAAAATAGTGGGGGGGGGGAGCTGTGGGATATTGACTTCAAAAAGTTTAAGAAGCATATTATATTTTGAAAATAATCTGTTAAGATTATACGTGGTCCGATTATCTGTAGGATATATATAACACTATTTAACCAAATGATCTATCCTCATAAGAAGATCGATTTATCTCTCCATCCATCTATGTAAGTAGATTCGATATGAGAACATGCGCTTAATCGTGCTTCACCTTGCTTTCGTGGACAGTATAAGCAAATAAATGAATATGTTAAGTAGTTAGTGGAATCTCTGTTAAATGGCTTTTTTTGTGTAGTGCAGAAACCCTCTTCATTTTTATTCTTATAGTAATATATACATCTCATCATTTTATTTAAAAAAGAACTATATATATTTGATATTTTTATTTCAACTTCTTTTAACAATAAAATGATGAGATGTGATATATTTTACAATATGTTAAAGGTTAGGGCCGCTGGTATCAGAGGTAGTATTTAGCTTTCAATTTGCATAACCCAGCCTTCGAGTATATGTATATAATAGGTTTGTTCGTTATTTGCAATTGGATGCACAGTGGATGCCCATTGCCCCAAATGTGCTTAAAACGTTGTTTGATTAGAAAAAGTGGGCGGAGTTAGGGTAACTTCCTCTTAGTTTGATTCTATCCTTGGGTAATTTCCCAGGTGTTTGGTTCAAAATTGAGCATCCATGGGCAAGTTCCCTAGTGTTTCTTTCAAGCAAGTGGGCGGAGCCTGGTAAGCACTTGCCCGCTCCCAGGTGTTTGATTTTCTCGCTTTGGGTGCCAGTGGACGCCAAAATTTACACGTGATTCAGAGCAGGTGTAAAAAAAAATGGCGGCGTTTTTCTACAGGTTGAAGTTAGCGACAAGTTAGCGCGGTACAATTTTTTAGAAAAACACATGTTCGCTTCGAAGAATTGCTACCTTAACTTCATGGCGTTATTGAGTTTTTAGTGAGTTTTTAGGGTGGTAAAGTGGCTTACTACTTTATCGACAAGTAGGCGGGAACATATGCTAATTTTGAAGGAAAATATGTGCGAGTCGGGTTTTGTCTGGTAAAGTCTCGGGCAGCCCAAGCACACCCCAGAGCAGCCCAAGAGCATCGAAGCCTGAGGGCTTAGTTTTCACACAGCAAGGGCGTGGGAAGGCGTGTATCTGGGGAAATGTGGGCTTGGGCTACTTGTGCACATCCACGTCGGACTTGAAACAAACAAACCTAATGTAAAGGGGTGATATTAGAAATCCAAGACTGGCACCAGCATTCTAAATTAACGTATAAAAATTAACTTCAAAAAAACCCTTAATACTGAAGAGAATTTATTCCCTGGAAGTGGGTTTCTGCATTACACACTAACCATAAGTCAACTAACTAGCTACCCATACATCAAACAACCGGCCCCTATGAGTTTTTAGTTAGAAATTCCGGATATAATGAAGCTGTATTGATTTTAAGATAAAGATTTTTTTTACTATTTTAGTAAAAATGTGTGCAATAATTTATAAAATCACTACAAAAAATAATTATTTTAAAATTGAAATTGTTTGTTTGTTAATCAATAATCGGTGTAATGTGTTGATTAAAAGTTGTTCTAGCTGTTATTTTAATTTAATATACCTCTATAAATACAAAAATAATTAAAAAATAAACAATTATTATTAACTATAAAAAACAATAACTTACTTCCTGCATTAATCTCTTAGCTTCGTCCTCTGTCTCAAAGGTAACAAAACCATATCCTTTCGAGACACCAGCTCTATCGCTTATAACTTTGGTTGCTTTTACATTACCATAGGCTAAAAAAAAAATTTAAGAATTATACAGGTTGTAAACCAAACAAGAAAATTTCTCTATTTTCAGATATCTTTATACAAATATTGAATAAACATAGTGATATTGGGTTAAAATAATTTTAAAATAATTAAAAGTATACACTAGGTATAGTTTAAAAAAAAAACGACTTTTATTTGGTTTATGTACATTTAGATGTTAAAATATCATGATCAGAATCTTATTACAAAGTTTGTAATAAATAAGGACCGGGCAAAAAAAAAGCACAAAAATTGGGAAAAAGAGCTTAAAAAAAGCATAAAAACCTTGAATAAAAAGTTATTTAATATGCATAAAATTTGAAAAAAGCATCACATAAGCAACAAAAGTAAAAAAGCTCTAAACATAGCTTTCTACTAAATTATGCTATTACTACATTTCTATTACTATTACGAAATATTAAATAAGACCAATATAAGAAAGGAGAGTCCGCCGCAGGCGGGCCCGAGCCAGAGTAGGGCGTCCAGGGGAGGGAAGCCCCCCTGGCTAGACGAGGAGCCCGCCGACGCAGTTGCCGAAGAATTTGCTTTACATGAACGTTTTTTGCTTAATAATGTTTTGAATTATTTTTAAATTTTATAGAAATATACGGAAAATATGTTCAAATAAGCACGAAAGGGAAAAAAGCATAATTAAAATAAAAAAATAAGTTTTGCCTAATTCGTGTAGAAAATTAAATTTCGGCAATAAGCATTTTGCTTAAAATCCGGTCTTTAGTAATAAGGTTCTGATGATGATTACAAACTTTATAATAAGGTTCTAATGATGATGTTTTAACATAGAAATGCACAGTGAGCGCCACTATTAAGCCCCCACCTTGGAGCTAGTGGCTTGAGTATATGATATATTATATGGTATATAGTGAAATAATTTTAATGACCGAAAAGGTAAAATAAAATCATCACTACCAGAATTTAGTTTACTTTTTCGGTCATTAAAATTATTTCACTATATATCATACCATATACTTAAGACGGAAGGGGACTTAATTGTGGCGTTCACTGTACATATAAGCCAAATAAAACTTTTTTAAATTAAACCTAGTGTTTACTTCTAATTATTATTAAATTATTTTAATTTTAAAAATGTTTTAACATGTGCCTACGGTGAATTCTTTAGATTATATGGGTTACTTTACTTATATGGGTGGGTTACTTTGCTATTGCAATGGAAAAGTTTCGGCGCACCTGGATGCACGTGGGCGGGAATAAAGCATTTAAGCATTTGCTGGACAAGGAGATAATGAAAATTTTTCTTATATATTTTGATTTATTAAATAAGAATTTTATAATCAGGATGGAAACACTAACAGGTTCGGAATATAAATTTATCTTCAATTTAAAAATGTTTTAACATGTGCCTATGGTGAATTCTTTAGATTAGATGGGTTACTTTGCTATTTTGCAATGGAAAAGTTTCGGTGCACGTGGGGAACGAATAAAGCATTTAAGCATTTGGGGTAAATTCTAACCATTTAATTTTTTAATGATGTCTTTTTCTTTATAATAATATTTTTTTTAAAAATGAATATTATTAAATTTAAAGAAAGGTTGTAATTAAAAAAAAGTGAGAAATGTGGGGTTTGTCACAAAATATATATATATACGTTTTGGAAGGCTTACGCGACTCAGTGTACAGATATACGGATATATATACATCGCAAACATCCGGTCTCGGAAACCTTCCAGAATATATATATATATATGAAGGAATTGACTACTTTTTTCAAATAAGTTAAGAATTTTTTGAACTAATCAAGCACTTTTTACTAAAATAAACTAAAATGAATGAGAAACCAGAAGTAAATTTTTATTATAGGTATATATTCAATTCTAAAATGTCTATTTTTCTAAATATTTTTAATCCAATTCTAGTAGAATGAATTCAAATTAGATAATTTTTAATCAAATAGTTTGGGAAATTATTAGTAGAAACTTGTATTAATTGTATTTTTTAATAGTTTCACATATGTAATTACTTTAACAACCAAGATAGTAGTCACAAAACGTGTTAATTAAATTTTTGTGAATAAAATAAAATAAAATGAAGCCATATAATTTACCTGAAAATAATTGAGCGAGCTCATGTTCTGTGGTATTACCCGAGATTCCACCAACAAAAATCCTATTCGGGACAAGAGTACCGAACTTCGGTGCGTTATTAGGATTCGGTTGAGTGCCATTCTGCGATGTGCTTGAATTCATTTGTTGGTTTGTAGATAAATTATTTTCGATATTATTAACAGTCGAATTTGGAGATGTTGAGGGGCTGTTGCCTTCAGGACTTGAATTGGCAGACTAAAAAACAAATCGTTTAATTTTAGTAAAACGAATAGGAAGATTGTTTCAAGTTTTTTTGTTTTTCAGTACTATTTAGAAAAATAAATATAACAAAAGTGGAAAAAAGGCCGGAAGTTGACCTGAAAATAAAGGCCTTTATTCTTCCCAAATTTCTTTATTTTACAGGTAAATAAAGAGATTTTGGGACGAATGAAATTAGTCCTTGAAATAAACCCTAGAAAAGGATTAACATTTTTTTAAATTCTATATTAAAAACCTGTCTCTATAATTTTTCATCTTCGGGAGTTTAATAGGACAAAGTGTATCTCTTATAAGATAAAAATGTTTTACCTTTTGGCGTTTCTTATTTTAAAATGTGTCCCTGAAAAATTCACCTTGGTATAAGGAATAGCAACTAATTGAAAAATTTTTCTTTATAACTCTTTAAAAAGCTGCTTTTCGAGGAAAATTGCCATAAATAGTATTCAAAAAAATATGTTTTTGACAATAATTTTTTTAACAAGTGGTGACTCCAATTTATAAATATAGAAAAACAAATGGAGTAAAATAGCCCAAAAAATGTTTAGAATATACAAATTTCAAAATAAAAAAAATTAAGAAATTTTTTATTAATGGAAATAAATAAATAGACACTAAAAAATAAATATTTCTCGTCAATTGAAATAGAAAATTTTGTTAATATTGAGAATAATAAATATTAATACGAAGAGAATAATGGGAAGAGCATGTAAACTTAGTATGAATAGAGATGTAGTTAAAAAAAATATCTGTCCTGCCAAAATCGTTTTAAGATTTTTCCGTAATTAAAGCATAATTTGATCTCGAGAGAGAAAGATTTCATTAACTAAAAATATATATATAGGCATATATAAATATTAATATTAAAGTAAAAAAAAATAAAAGTAAACGAAAATTAACAAATAAAAAAATATTAGGTTACCTTATTTTTTTTGGGGAGATAAGACGCCATTTTTGAATAAAGACGTTAAATATTTTTATTATTTTAGTTAATACTATAACTATTAAAAATAATATTTACCAATGAGTCAAGCTGTTAACAAAAAAACAAAAACGATTAATTTTGCACACACTTTTTCTATTCATATATTTTATAAAAAAATACATGTAAAATTTAAAAAAAAAATTAATAAATGACAGGTTAGGTTAATAAATTAATAAATAAAACCTTGTTTGAATTAAGAAATGACAAAAATAACTTTAATAATGACACTCAACCATAAGTAAATAAAAATTAATGTATTTTAGTATAGGAAATGAATAAACTATTCACATAAAGAGAAATGCTTGCTTTGTCGAGAGAATAGCATGTTTGTGCTTTTAGAGGGGATAGAAAATAAAAGCTTTTTAATAATCATCAAGTGGATCATAACTACTTACCATTAGCAATGATTTTATATGCAATCAAATGGTGGAAAAAAGTGGAGTGAATGTTTTTCTGGGCGAATGGATTCGTCTGCTTTTTTTGAGAGATTCTGTTAAATGAAAGATGGCCGACTACTAAAAAATCTGGACAACAAACCCGCGCCAAAAGTGACCAACAGCAAAAATCACAAAAGCGTAATTGTCCCGTTAGAATGGACCCACAAGAACATAGCAAAAAATTAAAATCATTAAATTCAAATTAAACATGTTAAGAAATTAAACAAAAAAAATCAACAATTGTTTTTTCATTATTTAAATGTAGAATCATGATTGGAGAAATGTACCACGTGATAAACTAAAAAAATTAAAAAAAAAAAAAATAATTAAAAAAAAAATTTAATTTTAAGAGGGAAATTTAAAAAAGGTATGAATATTAAACCAGTTTTTTAAACGAAATTTTTTTTATATTTGCATATAATTATATTCTTTGAAAAGATTTATTTATTCTTTGGAAAACATTACCAGCTATGGTAAATAAGCATTTATATATGTATTATTATATATGAATGCTGTATGCACGGGCGTAACTAGGGGGTGCCGGGGGGGGGGGGGGAGCTGCCCACCAGAAGGCTCGTGCCCCCCCCCCCCAGAAAGCTCCTTGTCCCAAGAAAAATTGAGAAAATATGGGGCTTTCCAGGCCCACCGGATAATAGCTGGTCCCATGCCCCCCCCCCCCCCCAGCGAGGATGGCTGGTCCCATGCCCCCCCCCCCCAGCCAAATTCCCTAGTTACGCCCATGGTGGTCTTCAAACAATTTTGAAAGCAAAATGAGAACAGCAAAATTAATATGTCAAAATAAATTTGGAAAATCGATTTTTAATCATTTTCAGAACGTTCTGAGACTAAAATTTCATTGTTTTTGCTTGAATATTTTATATACTAACTTATTCAATCAATATCAAGGCCTAAATGTGTTTATTTAATTAAAAAACAATAAATAAGGATAATTAGAAAATGAAAGAGGCAGTTAAAATTTGAAGATGTAAAAGTCAATTAATAAACCCCCATTTTATGTGGTCGTAGTTAAATAAAAAAAATGTCTATAGATTTATAATTGATTGAAAAGACCAGTTTTGCATTTTTTCACAAATCCAACGAAAAATAAGAGAGATATAGCGAGTTTTTGAAAAGCGAATCTGCGCGTGAAGAAAAGCCTAGACAAGAGTGAAGCGAGGCTCCCTGGCTGCACTCTGGGCGCCGATCGAATTAGAAAAAACAAATTGATGCTCTCCCATCATTTGAAATAATTGCCAAATTGATTGATTTCATCTTTTTATGCTTTTTTTCGAAACTTTTTTTTAACTATAAGAATAAAAGACTGCATATTTATCTATAAAAAAAATTCAATCCTTTGAGAAAAAATAAAATTTCAAAATATTTTGTCTTCAATCAAAGAGATGCTTATTTCTCATAAATATATTAAATAATAAAATCCATCCTTTTAGACTTTTAGTTCAGTGCTTGTTAAACTTTTTGAGTCGAGGCCCCGTTGGAAACCAAATAAATACTGTATCTCACGGCCCCCTCCTATTTTTTTTTACTTTCTCGTACCTCTATATATATGTTAATATATAGAGAGAGAAAGTATTGGTTTCATGTCAAAAATTCGATGTCGAGATTTTGATGGATCTTCACGTTTTGAGGTCCCCTGAATCCAAAAAAGTGGTTTTCGCGACATGGTCTGTCTGTGTGTCTGTCTGTGTGTCTGTGTGTCTGTGTGTCTGTGTGTGTGTCTGTGAACAAAATATCTCAAGAACGAAAAGAGCTAGGAGGTTGAAATTTTATATTTAAGTTAGGCACCCCCATGGGACCTGACACGAAGCTTTTGAACAAAATCGACCAAAGAGTACTAGTACTTTACTGATTCACTTTTTCAGTTTTTTTCGATTTTCTCAAAATTTGCTCCAACGATTTTTTTAAAATTCAAAACTCAATTATTTTTAGATTCTCTATAAAATGTATATTCTCATTTTGTGATTGAAATCTTCTGAAGACCACTTTACTCTTGTTCTTCATAGAAAAGATAGGAGAAATGGTTGCCATGGTATCAAAATATAAATATTTTCCCATACTTATAAATTTTACATCTTGAATTCAATTGTACCCTACTGTCGGAAACTAAATACATGTCGACACAAAAAATCTGGTGTGACAAGCACAGTACACAACTTTCGATTACCGAAGGTAAGAGAAAGTTGTGTGCTGTCGCCAGTCACACCAGATTTTTTACATTCTCTTGCCTATGTGTGTTCAATTTTAAGCATGAAAGAATTGAGCTAGGAGGAAGAAATTTTATATTTAAGTTAGACACCCCCCAGAGTCGTGGAAATAAGCTTTAAATCAAAATCAGCCAAAAAGTACTAGTACTTCACTGATGTAGTTTTTCAATTTTTTTCGATTTTCTCAAAGTTCGCTCTAACGATTTTTTTTTTTAAATTAATAAATCAATTATTTTTTAGATGCTCTTTAAAATGTATGTTCTCATTTTGTCGTTGAAATCTTCTGGAGACCACTTTACTCTTGTTCTTCATAGGAAAGATAGGTGAAATGGTTGCCATGGTAACAGAATTTAAAGTAATACAAGATCGAAATATCGCTTGTGTTCAAATAAATATAACGACCATGAGATGATGAAGAATTGAAAGATTTTACATCTAACTAAATATATAGGGCCTAACTATCATTTATTTGGCAATATTCTCTGACTGCTTAGTTAATTTGTTTTTTCTCTTTCAATTTTTATAATTCTTCGAAATGTCCAAAAAAAAAAAAAAAGTTGACTTAAAAGCTATTAAATTATTATTTTTAAAAAGAGAAATCATTTTTCTTAGAAAAGAGGGAAGGGGGATGGGGCGCCTGGCGCGTTTTCTCCTCATCAACAATCAGAGCAGAGTGGCGGGGGAACCTGCTACTCACGACCCTCCCCTCCTTTGGCCAATTTAAGAGCTCGAATTAAAACATTGGAAATGAATAAAAATATTGATAAATCAAATGTCTATAACTCGGAAACCGCGCATCCAATTCGCATCGGATCTTTTGTAATGAGTTTAGAATTTCCTAGAGAATATTCACATGGAACTAAAATTAAATAATTAAGAATATATATATATATATATATCTTTGCATATATATATATATATTTTTTTTTTAACATTCAAACTTTTTTCTTATTCACACTCACACTCACACACACATTCACACAGTCTTTTCGGCAACTTAGGCCATTTAAGACTTTAGATGATAACCGTTGTAATTAATATATATATTTTGGGTTCAGGCATTTCTATTTAAGCCATCTGGTATCCAAATGGCTTAAATAAAATCATCGGACTGCCTGGGTCCGAACCCGCGACGTTTGGTATAGGAGGTAGGCACGCTACCTACTACGTATTTTTTTTTTTTTAATCTAACTATCCGTTCCCCCCCCCCCCCCCCCCCGCCCCCCCCCCACCCAAAAAAAAAAATTATAAAAACAAAAAAAAAAAAAGAGAAAGGGAAAAACCAAAGCAAAAAAAAACCAAAAAAAAAAAAAAAAACTACCGTTCAACCAATCAAATGATAGTAAAAAGGATGATCGTTCTATATTCTCTGAAATTTTCCCTTTTATCTGTATATAAAATTTTCAAAAAGTTTTTTTTTTTTTTATTTCTCTTTATTAGTACTCCCAATTTTTATTAAATAAACGAATATTATACGGTATAAATTTTAAATAAATACCTTAGGGTTTGTCCACATATTACGTAACGCGTTAGGGGAGGGAGAGGCATGGGCGTAACTAGGGAGGTGCCGGGGAGGGCATGGCCCCCCCCCAGAAGGCTCGTGCCCCCCCCCCCCCCAGAAAGCTCCCTGCTCCAAGAAAAATTGAGAAAATAGGGGGCTTTCCAGGCCCTCCGAGATGGGTTCCATGCCCCCCCAAAAAATAAAAGATGGATTATTTGTATTGATAAAAAAACTTTATTAACACCAATTTTATTTTCACATTTTAAATATAATATTTATTTTTTTAAATAAGTGAAGGATCAATCAAAACTTGCTCTGCAATTTTTCTTGCATTCTCTGCATTCTGTAGATGTTTTATTATGTTGAGGGCAAATAAAAATGCTGTACCTGGCCCTCGGCTCGTAATAAGATTACCTAAAAAGACAAATTTTAAATTATAATCTACTGCAATGCACTATTCAAATGGATGCACGAATATAATTATTACGAAATCGCAGCGGTACCCCCACTATGTACAGTTTTCTAAAAACACATGAGGAAAGTATCTCAGAAACTATGAGCAAAACCGACGAAATTTTTTTTGAGATTATAGAGCAACATTTCAAAGGGGTGCACTAATATAATTTCGTTAAGAAAATTGCAGCGGTTCTAAAAATAAATAGCAAAATTATTTAGAAATTAAAAGAGATAGTATTGAAATTTTTTTGGGGTTGTAGAGCAACATTGAAAGGGTTGGACGAATATAATTTCGTTACGAAAATCGCATTGGTACCCCCAGTTTGTGCGATATTCTAAAAACACATGGAAAAATTATCTTAGAAACAATGAGAGAGATTCATGAAATTTTTGAAGTTGTAGTTTATTTAAATGTTTTATCGGGCTTGAGCCTAGGCAGGAGATTCGTATATATGACATGTTTCAATCGCATGGTATCTTCCTGGCTTTGCCATAGCTATTAAAAAAACTCCAAGGTTTAACAAACTCTTTGATCAGAGCCCGCCCTAACGGTTACACCGCCCCGGACAAAAAGACAAATTGCCGCCTGGTCTCGGTTGAATATAGAGCAACCAGCCTCACGACTGTCCGGTAGATTGCAGACTCCAAATAAATCGACATCCGTCAATTGCAAAGGATTCCGGAGCACTCTCGCCATTTAAGCCAACCGGCATTTATACTCCCAGCAATCTCATCCGTTAGTTTCCCACCATCACTGACAGTCGAGCCAGAGATAGCTAAAACTGAGACATTCAGGAAGCGCTAACAAATAATATAACTTGTCTGCAGTTTGTTGAAAGTGTTGCATGTATTCGGTTTTGCATGGATTAATACGCAGACCGTATTGAGCTAGGAGATTCTTCCAGATGTTTACGGAATTTTCCAATTTGTCGCGAGTTTCCTCATACATCATCGGCGTGCTTCATGAAGTTCAGCGGTGAGAGAGCGCTACCCAGTTCGGAGACTCTTTCCGGACATCTAACTCTGCAATGATGTTCCCTCATACAAGCTCTGAATCCAGTGTATATACAATATTTTATTGATTTGGCTTACAGCCAAAAAGTAACTCCCAAATCTCGGGTAGGTGGATGTCATGACGTTGAAAATGTCATATAGCGACCAAGAAGGCCTGCCTAGGAGCAAGTCCAACATTCAGTCTGCATTTGTGCTTAGATTATTGTATTTAAATATTGATATTTTTATGTGATAGGTATATGTATATATATAGTGTTTTTCGTTAAGATCCAGGCTTGGTGATATGTTGATTTTAAACAAAATATCCGTACAAACCAAATTTTACTAAAGAGAACCTAGGAATTTGAATTACTTAGCCCATAATATCATAATTTTAAATAATAACATTTAATAATTAAGTTATATTACCATCAATTACTACACTGTCTTCTAAATAAGAATATTTTTTTTCCAATTCTGACTTTACAGAAGGATAAGAAGTAATTTTCGATTTTAATAAAATATCATTTTTTGCTAAAACTTTTGGCCCAGCACAAATTGCAGCAATTGATTTTCCAGAGGATGCTTGATTTTTCAACAAATCTCCCACTTCACAGGACTGAAAAAAATTAAAATTATATAATAATTTTATAACTAAGTAGGGGGAATATAATAGCTTTTACTTCGCATAAATTATCAACTCCTTTTAATCCCCCTGGAATTATTACGATATCATATGGTCCTTTATTAATTGCTGTTTTTAAATCAGTGTCAGGTAAAATTACAACGTCCCGACTACACTTGAATTCTTTTTGTTCGAGACCAGCTAACGTTACTTCAATCTGAAAATTATTTATATATTACTTTTATATTTCTTTTAAAGTTTCATTATTAAAAAAAAGAATTAAACTACAATCCTTGAAGATTGACATTTGTACCAGATTTGTACGTCAGTCGGCTTAAAGGTACAGTGAGGGACAATATTAAGTTCCACCCATGCGTTTTTTACTTGAGATTATTTCATTGTTTTTATAAAAGAAAATGAAAATCTTTATTGGAAATTTTCTAGGTTTGAACCATGAAAGTTTCCATTAATATCTATATATTATTTTTTTAAAAAACAATGAAATAATCACAAGTAGAAAACGCATGGGTGGGAGTTAATATTGTCACTCACGGTACAAGTACCAATTAAAAATATTGATCGACTTTAATTTTTAATGGTGAGAATATTTTTTATTTTCATGCCCATTTGATTTCTAGGCGTTCGAATATGTTGGCTTCTAAAAGGATGAAGTTTAATCAGAAACAAAAATATTACTTGAGCTCGTCTTAGAACGTCAACAGTAATAACAACTTCCATTTCTTCAGCCCCTTCTGCTAATAAAACTAATGCTTTTGACATTTTTTGTTCTGTACAATTAGAATATCTTCTAATCCAAGAATTAAAAGTTAAAACGTTTTCAAATTTCTTGGCGTGATGACAATTCAAATTAATTTGCCCTCGATGACATTGAAAGAAAGGTCTTCGATAGACCGGAGATAGAATGCGTAGTACGGGAATTTTGATAAGAGAGGCCATTTGTTTCCAAATATGATTAAAGAAAAATTAATTAATCAAAAATATATATTATTATGCAAAAGTCTCTTATCTTGGTTCTTGTCATTTTTATTTAAATTTTGAAAGATTCATTCAATTTTTTTTTTATATATACAGTAAACCGACTATTAATCTTATTAAAAAACTATAGAGTCCACCAAATAGATTAGAAAATGAATAAAATTATCGAGCTAAATAAAAAAATCCCTTTTTATGAACCCAAATTATGTTTTTAAGGTTTTATTTTCAAATAAATAACTTTGGCGCCGTTTTATAGCATACTATTTAAAATAACTAAAATTAATTCATTTATAATTTTTATATTACTTATTAACTTTTAAATAATTTGTAGCTATTTAAATTAATTAAGTAGTATTTGTTAAACATAATTTTTTTTTTATTTTGCCCAGATATTGTCAGCTTGATTATGAAGATCTTGATGTTTTTTGATTTTTCTAGGTTATGTTTGCTTAAATTAATTTCATTTGTGAATATTTGAAAAACAATTTAAAGGTATAATAGTATAAATCATTTTATTTAAAATAGAAAACAGAGATAAAATTGAATAATGGTGAATGTTATGAAAGGAATTTTAGTGGAATGGTAAGTGATAAGGTAATTTAAATTTCATATAT
Organism: Euborellia annulipes; assembly: GCA_023213315.1. Classification (NCBI taxonomy): domain Eukaryota; kingdom Metazoa; phylum Arthropoda; class Insecta; order Dermaptera; family Anisolabididae; genus Euborellia; species Euborellia annulipes. Next base: position 32,313 of record JAKCPI010019781.1, on the reverse strand, counting down.
AATCTAATTCAGGATCGATTCCAAATTGTTTGTTGATTTCCGATTCTTCAATCCCAAATTTCTTTTTACACCAATTCTTCAAAGCAAAAATATTATCAGTCCATCTATTTACAGCGTCCTTTCCAATCTATAAAAATAAATCATATTTAATGGGTGACATTTCACAGCAAATAAAAATTGAGCAAAAAATAAAATAAATTATGGTTAATCTCTAGAATAGAATCCCAAAGCCATCAGCGGGCTAGTTCTCTATTGACATTAGCTCAACGTTCCTGAACCGATGCCGAGAATTCCCTAGTTGTTTTAAATTTTTTTTAATCGAAGGAAACCGAACTGCATACCGAAGGACCGAAACATTTAGGTCGAGACCCCTGCAAGTTGTTTAAACTTGTCCCCGTGTCTTGGGATTCTATACTAGATATTAGCCTAAATTATTTTGTTATGAGCCAACAACTCAAAAATTGTTTTTTTTTTTTTGTTTGATTTGTTTTCCTGTTATTCATAATTCATAAATTAGGCTTATATTGAAATAATCTACAGTTAAATTTAAATAATGAGAATCAACATTACTGCAATTTGGGGATTTTTTATGATAAACCTCCTTGACAGGTCTGAATATGGTCCAAAGTTGGACGAAAATGTCATCTGTTCACGAATAAACAAAATAATAGCTCCATTTTTCTTTGGTCTCAACCATCGATTTCATATATATGCAACTCACACTCTCCTCAAAACAAAAATTGGAGAATGTGAGTTTTGCATCTACACCATGCAAAACTCACACTCTCCACAAAACAAAAATTGGAGAATGTGAGTTTTGCATCTACACCATGCAAAACTCACACTTTCCACAAAACAAAAAATTGGAGAATGTGAGTTTTGCATCTACACACCTCATATATGAAATTTACGTAGTTTTCTCGCGTTAAGACGCGACTTGGTTGTTGAGATTTACTAGACGTTTCTCAAAAACCAACGCGATTTAACACGAGAAAACATCTTTGTATATATATATATATAAAACTCTCGTCCAATGCGAGTTGATATATTAACCTGAAAATAACTCTAGAAAAACAAATCTAGCCGAAATGACTATTTTTACCTCTATTTCTTTTTTTAACTTCTCTAAAATTTCTGGGTCTGAATCTTTATATTTTTGGATTTCAGTCTTTAAATTCTGTTCTTCACTTTTCAAATTTTCCATTTTACTTATGATATCTTTTCTTTCTTCATTATCTTCTCTTCCTTTCTGTAAAGTTTCTAACGATTCAGTTGCTTTCTTTAAACGTTTCTCATTTTCATTCATTTTAACATTTAAAGAATCTAATTTTCTTTTTTTTATGTTTAATCCTTTGCTAAAATATAAAAAAAAAAAAAAACATTTAAAATTTTCAACAAAAAAAGTATATTCAAAGGTAGAAAGCCTTGAGTAAGAAATGTTTTTCTTTTCATTAAACTTCTTTTGTATATTTAATGAAAACAAAAAATTATATTAACAATGAGTTACTCAGTACTTCTCACATTTTATGATCTTGTTTATAAATACGAATTATAATATCTCTCTGCAGTCTTTTTTGCCATGAGGTGAATATGAACCTGAGTTGCCTTCAAATCATAATAATAAGCTTAAAAGCTTTATTACCTCAGTGATGGCCTCCTCAAAATTATAAGATTGCTTATTGAAAATGACTTTTTTAATCTGGCTTTTGAGAAAATGTAAGAAAAGACATACAAGAAACAACGAAAAATATTTTTCTTCCGTTCCTGTCACCATTGTATATACCTTTTCAACCAGTAATTATATGAATTTTACCTTGGAAAAGCCCAAAAATAAATAGATGTTCCTATTTTTTCACTTTCAACTTGATTATCATCCACTAGCATTTGTACAACTTCCTTCACTGATTGGGATACAATTCCTTTTTTCTTTAGGTGCAATTTTTTCCAATTCCTGAAGAGAACAAAAAAAAAAATCACAAATTGATTAAGGGCTTAGAATTAAATAAGAAAGAAAGAAAGGGCATCAAATAAAATCCACTGGAAGCAAATATTAGAACATTTGTCAAAAATTCACATTAAACAGTTATTGAAATAAAAACATTTTTATTTGAAGTCCTTACTCTGCTTTTTAAAAAGTTGTTATACCTTTAATTGAAAAAAATCTTGCTTTTCGTAAAACAATTGTAACATCCTGTTTTTTTTCTCTTCAAGACTTATTCCCTTCCTCTTTGACATCTTTTCTATAACAAAATGTGAATAAATTAAATTTTTTTTAGTGATCATGCAATGAAACAGTTTCTATTACATTTAGAAGAAACTTCAGCTTTGGGTAAACGATTCATTATTCAAGATTTGGATGAAACTCATTTATTTATTTCGTCTGATATTTTGGAAACTTTACAAGCAAGAGTTGATGATTTAATGGATAGAATTAGTTTTCCGCTAGCTGATAAAGGATTATAAATAAAATATAAATCGTTAATCTCTATATATATAAAGATATTAAATAAAAAAAGAGAAGATGTCATCCGTAAGGGAATCTGGGCGAATTAAAGATGCCAATCAGAAAAGAGTTTTAGATGAGGCAGCAAGGAAACGGAGAGCAAGAAAAGCTATAGAAGCTTTAGAACAAGATAATTTTCATGAAGATCCTCATGCCGATTTGGGTAAGAAATTTAATAACTTCTATGTCATTATATTAAATCGGCCCCAAATAGTTATAGGACCTTTGCCTCAGGAACTTTGCTTCACTCCATTTTCAGGACGAAAGTAATTGGTAGCTTTTAACAATACTCAGAGAGTTGTTTAAAAAAAAAAATACTTTTTTTTAGATTTTGACCAAGACACTGGTCAAAAGTGGTTAAAACAGTTCAAAATTGGTATTAACCACAATTTTTTTTTTTTTAATTCCCCAAAAAAAAAAAAAAAAAAAAAACACCACACCCCCCAAAACAACCCCCCCCCCCCCCCCACCCCCAAAGGGGGGGGGGAAAATTTTTTTTTTTTAAAAAAAAATAAAAAAATTTTTCCCCCAATAAAAACCCAAAAACCAGAGCCCCAAAAAAAGTACATCCATATACGGGTTCAGCAATCGTAATGGTGCTTATCGGAAACTAAATATTTCCAGATACAAAGTGTAAGAGAAAGTTGTGTGTTGTGCGGCCATCACACCAGATTTTTTTGTGTCTGGATATACAGTATTTAGTTTCCGATAATATATATAAAATATATATTTAAATTAAAAACCTTGAAATTAAATTTTTTTTTTATTAATATCCCATTTAACTGCGGAATTTAATTTAAAAAAAAACCTCATACAGGGTGTAATTAAAATTAAATGGTCACTTAATAAAAACCACTGGTCAACATTGGAATTGGAATTGGAATTAAATGGAATAAAACCAGGAAGGTTAAAACCGGTTTAAACCAGTGGTTTTGACCAAACAACTCTGTCAATAGCCGAAACATGAATAATATTTTTACGAATTCGTTCAAAGTCTGTGTGATCTTTAGTATATGATGACAAAGAGTTTTTTTCTAAATCGCCCCACTATTATTGATATTATTTCTATAGAGTGATGATTGTTTTTAAGACAGCTTCCTCCAAGTTCCCTAAACAAAGACAATGATACAATAACTATTTTGCCTTTAAGAAGTCCTTGTTCCATTTATTCTTAAATAGATCATTTTTGGGGAAAAAATTTGGTGGATATTGAGTAGTGAGGAAATCAGGGCAGCCGAAAGCAATAAAGAAAAAATATATTTTTCTCTTCCGCTTTAACTTGTCGCATTTCGGCCAATACTCTGGCTCTGTCGTCAGGACACACTATTGAACCAAAATTCATGAAACCCGACGATTATTCGCACCATCAATACGTCAGGAGTTGCCAAGAGCCCCTCTAAGCCCGAGGCAAACAGCACATTGTCCTGGCGAAGGCCGGAATATCGACAAGTGTATGAAATATTTATTATTAGGAGAATTTTTAATTATAGACCACATTTTGGTATTAATTATTTAATAAAAATATATAAATACTGTACAACGTTTTGACTGGTTATTCTGCAGCCGTTATCAAATACTGTGCACTTGCTCCGACTCAAGTGAACTGCATGAAATAAGGCGGAAGAGAAAAATATATATTTTTTTATTGAATCATTGGTGGATATTATATTTTATTCTAAAATTTTTAGTTATGAGTAAGAAAATTCCAAAATTTCAAGAAACATTGGATGCTAGAGGTACTCGGAAGAAAAAGCATAAAAGTGCTGAATATTACAAGCAAAGGTAATAATGAATTTTTTTTTCATAAATTACATAAACCATATTAATATTCTTTATTTTTAGATTTAGAAGAACATTTCCGCAATTAGTTGAAGAGGATAGAAATTTGCATCCGAATCCGCCAAATTATTTATCAGCTCAAGCCTTGCCCTCTAAACTTCCTGAAAGACATTTTTGTGCAGTTTGTGGATTTCCCAGCAATTATACTTGTATACCTTGTGGTGCACGTTATTGTTCTGTAAGATGTCTTGGAACCCATTTAGATACCAGATGTTTAAAATGGACTGCGTAATTATAAACATTTTTGTATTTTTTAATGTAATGATTATCAGATTAAGAATACTAGGTAATAAAAAATGGACATATATTAAATATATTAAATCATGATTTACAACAAATTTAAATTTTTATTTAAAATTAAATTTTCTATAAATTAAATAGTCGGATTCAAGTTTTATCATTCATTCATTTTTTTTTTATTTTTTCTATTTAAACTTGTTAGTAATAAAAAAATCCCCTATCTCCAGGGGCGTATATAAGGAGGGGGGGGGCGAGGGGGCCCGGGCCCCCCCTGAAATTTCCCAAACACATATACATATATAGGGATATACAGACATCAGCGCAACAAATTTTTCCGCAGGATGGACAACTTTGGTTCCGCAATAGAAAAAAAATGTTCCGCAAAAAATTTTGTGTGAAAAAAAGTATAGTTTCTTAAAAAAAAATTTTCCACAGAAAAATTTTTGAGTTCGGGCCCCCCCCCCGAAAAAAATTTCTATATACGCCCCTGCCTATCTCATAGGATTGATTGGAAGATTAATAATAGTTATGTAGAGTTTTTAATTTAATGGTCAAAATAAAATTTAGACTTTTTAAATGTAAATTTATTTTCAGAACTTGTAATAAATCTAGCGATATAGAGTAAAACTTCGTATTATGTAATAATTTATTTATTATATTAAAAACACTTTTTTTAGAATCCCCCCGGTTTTGAAAAATCTAGTTTATTAAGTATATGCCTACGGGCTTGGTCTAGTTGAGTGTGAGTGTGAATAAGAAAAAGTGTGAATGTTTTTTCTAAAAAAAAAAGTATATATAAAGTTTTTTTAAAAATAGAATTTTCTAATTTATCAATTTTTCTAAAGATTTCGTCTTCTACTTCCTTATTAACAAAAAAAAATGTCCTAATCGTCATTAAAGCGAAGTAACCTCGGTATTTTCGAGATGATTATAGTAGCTAATTCTGTTTTATCCTCTTTTTCATTTGCATTCTCTTTTGATTGTTTGTGATCGTCAATTAGAGCACAGGTTACAAGTCATCATAACCTTTCAAGAAAACCAATTGATCGGATGTGACTGAGAACTATTAATGAGATGTGATGTGGAGGACAGCAGCCAGGAAGAAAGCCTCTATTGAGTAAAACAGACTCCTTAAACAAAACGTTTCGGCTTATTTAATTGCTCCACCTTCATTTGTCCCAAAACGTTTTGTTCAATAGGGACTTACTTCCTGGCTGCTCTCCTTCACAATACATCTCATCATTCCAAGAAAACCGTCCATGTTGCTTCGGAGGATGAAAGTGCTTGCCAACTTTCATCATTTATCTGTGATCAAACCAAAAGAAAAAGTCAAAAATGAGGAAAAAAAAGAAAAATGAAATAACTTTCCTCATCGTTTTCTTGCTCTTCTGTGTTCTCAATAATACCTGCTTCTTGAAGCAATCAACTATTGTTTCTTTGAGAAAAGTAGATTTATAGCTGGATAAAAGTTATTAATGAGAAGCAGGAGGATGAAGAAAGAAGAGCAGCTAGTATTTATGGCCCATTAGGCTAACGTTTCGGTCCCGGTCGAAGAAGCTCTGAAGATGGTCTCGACCGAGGCCGAAAAGTTAGCCTAATGTGCCTTAAATAAATGAACTAGCTGCTCTTCTTTCTTCATCCTGCTTCTCATTAATATTGTTTCTTTCTTGATTTCCCACCCACGCTGCGTACAAATAGCGTTTAAAACTGGAAATTTTGTTCGGGTTGCCCATAGATAAGTATTGTTGGATTATCCTTCTCCTGTAACCTTGCTTCAGAACTTTTATAGGCCCTATTCCCTTGGCCTAGGGGTTGAAGTTCACTTGAGATGTCGGGCGGCAGGTAAACCAACTTTATGTTTTTTAATTTCACTTCTTTTGGGTGTACAGCGCAATCCTAAACCGGCAACAGTATTTTACGGTCTTTCAATTCGGTGACCCACTCATGGAGCCATTGTTCAAATCAAGCACGAATCATCCATACAGGAGATTGAGATGAATAAAGACATGGAAGAGTTTTCACATTTTTAAAGCAACATGACGCGAATTTTCCAATTACAAGCGGCTTCTTGTCTGTTCCGGTGTTATTCGTGCAAACGAGAATCGTTCGGAATTCCAATTTCCATCATGGCAAATTTCGTTTTCGTTTCTTTTATCAAAATATTGAAAATGAATGGGGTTCAGTTTATAAAAGAACCCAAATTCATCTACGTTATAAATTTACGGGGGATCCTAGCCAGAGATATGACAAAAAAATTTGTTTTTTCCACCGCAATCTATGTATTGGTGGGCCGCGTGTTTGACATGTCTGCTGTACATATTATAAATATTGTAATCTGTTTTTATACCCTGTGGCTTTTAGGCAAGGATAATGGAGAAAAATAATTTAATCCTTTATCGGAGAGTAACAACAAAAATACCGTACATAGCTAAATGCCAAAAAATTTTAATCTGCATCTGGGTAGACTATTTTGCCTATATCTCTGGTACGACTTATCGGATAAAGATGAAAAACGGTAAATCGACCTCGATTTTCTTAGGATTTTCCCAACCAAATATTTTGAAACACTGCGGTAATAATTAAATAATTTTCAAGATCTATTTCAATAAGATATTAATATACAATGAATACCTCCTTTCGGATTTGAAAAGACAATAGATATAATATACAAAATGATATTTATTTGTTGGTGGGCCAAACAATAAAGACTTTTTGCCTGTCCCGGACTAAATTTCATGGTATTAATGGAGAATTATTCGAAAATAATCGAGGAAATTATAATACGATATAGATATAGAGAAACTTTGACATTTTATTTAACCTTTTAGTGAAGTGTTTCCAAGTTTGACGATATAGAAGAGATGAGGTGATGTGCCCTTGGAACAAATTGTTTAATTTAATAATGAGGATTTTTGAAAATTTGAGTTGTAAATAGAAAACCTAATACTTATGATAATTAATTTAGAAAATTAGGGAAGGGGTCTAAAAGGCTCAAATGCAGAATAATCCCTTAAATACATAAAAAAAGAAATCCTTTTTATTTTAAAAGTGAAAGAACTAAAGATAGAAAGATGATTATTAGTAAGAAACTTGGGGGAAATAATTTTCGTAATAACTAGATTAATTTTTAAAATGCAATAATTATTAAATAAATTTAGTTATCACTGGAATACTTACATAATTAAAAGAGTTAATATCCAAATCACAAATTGAAATCAATAGACTTCAAAATTCAATTAAATAGATTGAGTTATTTATATAATTGAAAGTTTTGATTTTCAAATTGGCCTCCTTTTAAATTAGAATCAAGAGGGAAATTTTGACATTTACAAAAATCACATAGCCAACATAATATAAAAGTATTTAAGTTGGTATCACAGAGTATATATATATATATATGGTATCGTTCCTTTTCGTGATGGATCCCTCCTAGTTCAGTTATAAAATTTTAAAAATTCCTTTATATTTTAACTATTGCGCAACAAGTATTTAAACCAGACCTCCCTGATTTAAACAATTACAGAAAGGACGTGAATTATTATTATTATCGTGAAGGGAAACTACCAATTATTGATTTCAAGATTCTTCTTTTTTGTGATTCAACTATAGTTCCACGTTCATTTTAAGAATCGTTCTTTTGAACTAGTTATTTTTGAATGACACATCAGTCATTCCAAAATTATCTTTATTTTATTTATCTATGCTTTTTGATTCTATCTATCTGTCAAATATTTATATCATCTGGATGTAAGTAAGCATTTTAATAAGATTTCCAATGCATTTTCATAATTATTGAAAATAATTTTTTTTTATATAAATTTTATTTTTTTAGATAAGCAAGATGAATGAAGAAATAAAATATTTCCTCTCCACCTTGTTAGGGAAAGTAGAAGGGTTACATTCAATCTTAATTACTGATCGAGATGGAGTTCCACTAGTAAAAGTAAATACTGATGAAGCAGTTGAACTCGCGATGCGGCCAGCATTTCTTTCTACCTTTGGAATGGCTACTGATCAAGGATCAAAATTAGGCTTGGGAAAAAATAAGTCATTAATCTGCATGTATTCTTCATATCAAGTTGTCCAAATCAATAAACTTCCTTTAGTACTAAGTTTTATTGCAAGTAGTGATGCTAATACTGGACATATTTTAAATTTAGAACAATTAATTGATCCATTTTTAAAAGATCTTAAGCCTGTTGTGGCAGAACCATGATCACTTATTCATGAATATATTTAAATTTTAAGATAAAGATATTTGTAAATATATATATCCTAAAATAATTCTCATTTAAAATACAACATTTATATAACTATTATGAATATGTAAGTTTTTCAAAAGAAATAAATTCCATAATACTTTTTATCTTTGGATCTGATTATTGTACCTAGACACTCAAGTCTCGAGTCCTCAGCATCTCATGGCTTACACGAATTTTTGATAGTTACGTTTTTTATCTTTTGTTTAAATGGAAATGTACGAACATGTTGTTTAATGTTGGTAATACATTTCTATTTCCTTAGTCATTCCATTTAAATTTGTATAGTGATTGTTTGAGAAAAAAAGTGTATTTAAAATTCTTGAAATTTTTAATCATTCCTATTTCTATAATTTAAAAAAGAAAATAACCGTACACCATTTACGTGAATTAGCAGGAGGATTTTCATTCGTTAGATGCTATCCTGTTTGGCCGACTTCCTCTCCTCCTTCCATAAGCCGTCGAAACCTTGTACAGTATTTATATTTTTAATAAATAGTTAATACAAAATGTGGTCTGTAATTAAAAACTCCCATAATAATAATAATACAATCCACAAGCTTTAATAAAGTAGAAATACTTGCTAAAGGGAAAAGTTACATAATAAAATATACCAATAATTATCGTACTTTTGGTATAACTTAAACTCGGAATCCTCAGAGATTTCAATTCTACTATCATTTTTCTTTTTTATAAATTTAAGGTCTTTTTTAACATCGGAGGCCATTTAGACCCGGTTTCTATTTAATTCAATTAGTTGATAGCCAACTCAATTGAAATTTTAGTGGTCCTTGGCACAAAACAAGATATGAGAGTAGAAAAAATTACTTCACAGCATGCGGCGTACCTTCCTTTTAAAAATTTTCGGTTTTCGGATTTTCCCTTTATTTGTGTTATCAGATCTTACTCTCTGTCAAAGTTCAAGATTCTAGATCACCGGATGAATGAGTGAGTGAGTGTATAACAAAATAAGCGATTTTCGAACAATAGATTACCAACCCTTCTCTAATATCTTTAAGAAAAAAGATTTTATTAAAAATGCCATATTTAGGTAATTAAAAAAAAAGTTTTTATTAATATTATTTTTGAATTGATTAATTATAATTAATCAAAATTAGAAGGAATTAAATATAAATGCCGATAGACAGTTAAATTATTTTGAAACACTTATTATTTCTTCTTCTTTCCCTTTGTTTGGGGCTCATTTGTTTCATATTCAGAACGCACTCGCTGCCATTGCAATGGTTTTCTTCTAAAGATCGGCCAAGGAGGAACAGTTATTGCGGATGCTAAAATGAATCCAGCTCCAAGGATATATACGGTTTGAGAGAACTGTTGAATTATATAACCCCAGATTAGGCCAACACACTGAAACAAATAAAATTATCACTTAATAATTGGTGCCATTGGCCATCAGCACCTTACTTTTAATACAATAAAAATACAAAATAAATTATCTAAAGTTACAAACATAATAATAATAATAATAATTTTATAAAATAATAATCTGTCTAAATTTAAATAAACTACCCAGGTATTTTCCCTCAACTTCGAAATATGGATACCAATTGGTTTAAATAAGAATGCCTGGACCCCAAATATTTATATATATATCCATAATAACGGTTACCGTAAAAGTCTTATATGGTCTAAGTTGCCAAAAAGTGTGAATGGAAAAAAGTGTGTTTAAAAAAAAAAAAAAAAAAATTTCGAAATAATCAAGCTCTCATTTTTATTCAGTAATTTTATGGAAGAAATGGTCTGACCCCTTTCCAGGATTGCTCCCCATACCTTGAACAATTGTTCAACATATCTTGTGAGATTTCTTTCAATAATTCTAATAATTCTGGTTATATCACAAAAATATAAGTACCAGCAATAAAAAAGTTCTATTGAAATTTGATAAAATGTGATCTCATTTATAATATATGAAGGCAGGTAAAAATTAAGAACTTAAAAGAAAACCTTCGTTATAAGTTTCTAACTGTAGGCCCTACAAATTTAAGTTGGAAATATAATCAATAAAATCATATTTAAAATAAGTCATCAAAAAACAAAATATGTATAAAATCAGACAAAAAAATTATATAATTAGAACGATTAAATATGAATTATACACATTATACATACCCCAAAAAGTGTTATAATAAGCCTAGAAATCTTTTCGGCTTTATGTTGACCATCATAATCCTATTAAAAAAAATGATATATTTAATTAATATTATTTTAATTAAGTTTTTTTTTATTATAAATCTTAATTACCATATGAGTCTGCATAGAATCGAAATAATAAAACATGTTGAAAGGATATTTTTAATTATTTGATATTAAAATTTGACAGATCCACGTCACTCAAATATTTTTCCGAACAACCTGTTATCGACATGAAGAGGCTAAGTTCACACAGGTGTATTTATTTTTATTTATATATATTTAGTATTAGTCTTTAAAATATTAATCGAGTATAATAAAATATCTTATTTTAAAATATGAGATTATCTATTAGTAGAAATAATTTTAAAAATCTGAGTTGAGACTTTGATTTTGTTGGGTTGGCATTTTTAGTGTTTGATTTGGAATCTAACTCAACAATACTCTATTTTTAGTCATTTTGTGTTTTGTGTGTTAATGAACAGTTTTAATTGTTGCTTCTCTTTACAATGTGAAATATTTTTTGTTAGTGAATATGTACCTCGCCTACTCTCCTAGATTCTATAAGGTAAATAAACTGAAAAATAATATTACACTAGTTTTTAATATTAAAAAGATTTTAATGTATTTTTGCTTTAAGAAATATTTTACTGACTATAATCCTATCTATAAAATTTTTCATTAGACTACCATTAATTAGGCTACTATTACTTTATTTTTTAAATTATTATTATAATTTCGCTCATGCAAGGTCCCAGACAGAGAGGGTCAGGGAGAGATAAATTCCCGGTGACCAGACTCGAAGATTTTGATGAAAGTTTTCCTCTATTGAAGCCACGGTCCTTTAGGCTCTAAATATTACTTATAAAAACTCTTGTGAACAGCATATATTAAAAAAACTAATCGTGCCTAAAATTGTTTTTTCAATGCTTTTCAATGGGTCAACGCACACCGAGGAAGCAAAACACAATTGAGCATGATTCAACATCATTGAACAAAATGTTTTGTCATTGAGCGTTTTGCTCAATCGGTGTGCGTTGGCAATGGACAAAATGTTTTGCCATTGAAAATGCCAATGCACACCGATTAGGCAAAAATGCTCAATGGCAAAACATTTTGCCTAATCGGTGTGCGTTGTCATTGATCAAAACGTTTGCTCTTGGACAAAATGTTTTGTCCAAGAGCGTTTTTCTCACTTGATGTGTGCTCAGCCTAAAATCAGCAACGGAGGCCGTTTAGACCCCGTTTCTATTTATTTCAATTTATAGGTAGCCAATTAAATTGAAATAAATTGTCGTATGAGACGGGATGCGAGTACCCGCGACCCTTGGTACAGTTTTCCCTACTGTACCAAGGCCCGAGGACTTACGAAAACACTTGATCTAATCTATAGATCTCTTTATTATTATTTATGTAATCTCCATCCGAAACCATTATGCAGTGATTTATATAAATGATAATAGAAACATATTTTACCTTAGGGGTCGTCCACATATTACGTAACACGCTAGGGGGGGGGGTAGGGGTCTGGACAAAACGTTACTAATTGTGACTTGGGGGACACGGGGGTTTCTCTAAGCGTGAAATAACAATTCAAAGTTGAATTTATAAAATATTTTGAGTTTGAAAAGATGGGGATGAGACTCGTATATTAAAAAAAAAGGCCAAATGATTTGAAGAGAAAAATGAGTGATTATTTGAGTCACGAGGGAAAATTTACTAAAAAAAAAAAGTAAAATAGGTAATATGAATTGTGTATAGGAAATTTTAAGAAAAAGTTTAAAACAAGTTTCTGTTTCGGAGGGACTCGGGGTATTTCTATGTTGTGACATAATATTTGTAGGGGGTTTGTTTGTATGTGACAGGGGGGTTTGGTATCCAAATGGCTTAAATAAAATCATCGGACTCCCTAGGATCCGAACCCGAGACCTTTGGTATAGAAGGCAAGCACGCTACCAACTACACCAAGCCTGAGAGCTTGAAGCGCTCTTGTACTTCATTGGAAAGATAGGAGAAATAAATGCCATGATAAAAAAAATATTAATATTTTTCTATGCTTATAAATTTTATATCTTGAAATCTAATGTACTGCCATGGGCAAGGCCCGATCTAGCAGGGGGGGGGGCAGTGCCCCGGGCGGCAGATATCAGGGGGCGGCAAAATAGGAAAAGTGGTCCAAAAAATAAAATGAAATTAGCTGGTGCGGAATGAATAATTATTTATTAAAGGACGTTAATAACTTCCAATTTTATTGAGGAGAAGTGGGGGTCTATTCAACACAGTTCAGTTTCACTAACAGTGGCAAACAGTGAGGGCGCCCGCTTATTCTAGGGGGAGAGGAGTGGGGCAAACTTACCAACAGGGGGAGGGGGGGGCGGACAATATACATATAGGCTATATCAACAGAGAAACAAAAAAAAAAAAATTGGTGGAGCATTCAGGGGGACAGATGCCATTGTCGGGTGCTTGCCCCCTAGTCCCCCCGTAGTGCCGACACTAGTGGCAAATTTTCAGTGAAGCCTTAATAGATTTTTCTAAAAAGTTATCATTCCAATAAAAAAAATTGAAATAAAAAATATGTTCATTTTAATATTTCTTTATTTGTATAAAGAATAATTTACAAATCGTTATGAATTAATATTGATATCTAAATTTTAAAAAACACTGGTGTTTCTTAGGAACTCTAGGCATAAATGTGATAACTTATTTTTTTTTATTGTCATAAGGCACTCATACCTTGAAATACTGTTTAAAAGGTACTAAAAATATTATTTACATTTTATTAGGGCAAGGCTGCATAGTTATTATCAATACAATAAATATGTATATAATTATAGACTAAATTTAGTTAAAAGTGCAAAAAATATACACATAAATATGTATATATATATATTTATAGTAAATATAACTATTTCTTTAAAATATCATAGATTCTTAATTTATTTAAAAAGTATATCAAAAATATAATAAATAGTTCTATAAAATTTTTGTTTTTATATTAATATTAATCTACAGGAAAGTGAATATTATCAAGATTTATCTACAAAAAATACACTCTTTTAATTAAAATACTTCCATAGATTTCCCTTTTTATACATTGTGAATTTAAAGTATCCAATTAATCATCAAAATTAAAATAATAAAACTAATATGTATATCACTAATATATTACATATAAAAATTTACACTAAATAAAAATGTACAAAAATATAAATTTTGGTGACCAGTAGTTCTTTCTCTTTATAAATATTTAATACCAGCCATAAAAGGGCTGTGATAATGGAGGGCGATTTTGTCCAAAATTAGGCGCTGCAAAAGAAGAAAGAGCACTACTAGTGACCGTGGGCGCTACAGAGGCAGCAGCCGCTGCAGCATGGAGACCATGTGCGGCTGCAGCAGCTGCTGCTGCAGAGCCTGAGGCACTTGATAATCCCCCATGGGGACCTCCACTTCCTGGAGAGAGACTACGTCCGAGATGTGCAGAAGATGGATTCGATAAGGTCCAGGCCGTAGGAGGTGAACTAGAGATGCCGCCCAATTCTTGTCCCGATTCTAAAATAAAAAGAATGATTTTGATTATTTCATTTGAATATTAATCGGATATAATTATTTAACTTTCACATAAACAAATTCTAAACAAAGAAGAGCTAAATATTTTTCGCCAGAAAAAATAAAAGAAACTAAATTTTATCACCTTTCACACAACACCTAAATAATTAAGTCGATGAGAGAAGTGGCTGTCCACTTGATTAGATTAATACGTAGGAAGAGAGGATGTCAGCCAAACAGGAGAACCTCTATCAAATAAAAATCCCAATAAAAGAAAACGATTCGGCTTTAATTATTTAATACCATCATCAGTTCTTATGAGCATAAATAGACTGACAATATGTCTTGTGACAATCGCTCCCAGGCCCACACTTGTGGGTACATGGATAGCGACCACGAGCTGCCCGAGCTGGGACAGGCATTCCTTCTGCTCATTGTATGTCAGTCTCTTCCTTCCTCTTTTTAACAGGCGTCAGACCGTGCGACGGGCCGGCTTGTCTATCTTTCTCGGTTGCAAAAACGCATGGTAGGGGGTATTAGAGGGAAAGAGAATATTTATTCTGGGCCAAATTACCTTAAAACTTACTTTTATTTTAGAAAATAGGCTATATAGCGCTACAAATTTCGTTTTTCAGTATCTATATCTTCTATTATATAAAAACAATCTCTTCTTTTTTTTTTTGTAACCATAACTCCGAAACTATCATTTTCATGGAGTTTTTTTAATGGGTAGGGAATTTTCCGGGGGTGGTTTTAGGCTATCATTATATCGAATTAGGGGTAGGGAACCCCCCTTTTTGGGGGTTATCAATTACCCCATAGCAAAGCATTGGAAAACAGGATCTAACTCGCTTTATGAAAAATATATTTATCAAATCTTTAAAATGAAAAATAAAACTCTTCCTCCCCTAACAATTCGACATTTGAAAAGATTTTTCCGCTCTGCGCCCCCCCCCCCACCCCCCCCCCCCCCCCAAAATTTTATTTTTTTTATTTTTCATTCGATTTTAATAAAATTTAAAATGTTGCTTTCTTAGGGTGTAAATAATTGAAAAATGGTATTTTAGACCTCAGAAAGTTCAATCACCCCCTGACCCCCCTGAAATTTATTTTTCATTCGATTTTAATAAAATTTAAAATGTTGCTTTCTTAGGGTGTAAATAATTGAAAATGGTATTTTAGACATCAGAAAGTTCAATCACCCCCCTGACCCCCCCCTGAAATTTATTTTTCATTCGATTTTAATAAAATTTAAAATGACGCTTTCTTAGGGTGTAAATAATTGAAAATGGTATTTTAGACATCAGAAAGTTCAATCACCCCCCCGCCCCCCCTGAAATTTATTTTTCATTCGATTTTAATAAAATTTAAAATGTTGCTTTCTTAGGGTGTAAATAATTGAAAAATGGTATTTTAGACCTCAGAAAGTTCAATCACCCCCCCTGCCCCCCCCTGAAATTTATTTTTCATTCGTTTTTAATAAAATTTAAAATTCCGCTTCCTTAGGGTGTAAATAATTGAAAAATATATTAATCAAATATTTAAAATAAAAAATAAAAACTCTTTTTCATAATTAATTAAAATACATTTATCTGACAACTCTTAGTCATATCCCGAGACGCCGCCCGCCAGGGCCAGGGGGAGGGTTGCCGAAGCAACCCTACCGCACAGTATTGTATAATAGTAAAATCTGTGGAAAAATAACTTTGAAATCTTGTATTTAATTTAGAAAACAAATGTTTTTGTCGATAACAAAATGTATTTATTAATATAATCAATCAATGGAATGTAATTATTAATATATTTTTTATTCTTCATAAGTTTTAATTTTATTTTTTAATAAATTTATTTGTATAAAAAATATAATATGTCTTTGTAACAGGTGTGAACAGGAGAATAGAATACGTAGAATGTAGAGCGTGTTGGCGCCAAAAAAATAACCTTTAATATTGAAATAAATATCTGATTTGTGCTGCACTCTTGTGGAAACTTTAAAAATTATACTTATAATTCTAAAAGTCTCCACAGGGTCGCAGCACTAATCAGCCTGAGATATGATAAATTACCAAAGAATATACCCGGAGATTAAAAACTTAGAGGAGGATATTTTTTTTTTTGCGCCAACACACTCCTTTACTATTCTATTCTCCTGTTCACTCCTGTTACAAAGACCATATTTTTAATACAAAAGTTTATTAAAAAATAAAATTAAAAAGTATGAAGAATAAATTAATAATAATCATTATATAAATATTAACAATTAATTAATTAAATTTGTTATATATAGTCTTATAGTCAAAATACATTAAAAAATATTATATTTTCTAAATTGAGTACAAATTTCAAGATCAATTACTCCACAGATTGCTACTATAATAAATATATTGGTAAATAAAAACCACAACTAGGTCGTTCCCCTTTGTTTTGCGCCCCCAGCCCAGTTGCGCCCGTGGCGGGCGCCTGTTTTGCCACGCCCTCGTTACGGCCCTGGACTTATATAGTTAAAAACGGGACAAAATTGACATTTTTAATACAATGACGATACATCCGAAAAATATGAAAAACGATACTGTCCCGTTCAAAACAGTACGTATGATCACCCTAAGTATAAATAAAAAAAATTAATTAATACAACATACATTTTTTTTAATTATAGAAACATTAGATCTAACAATATTGGCAATGATAAATACTTTGAGATTGCCAAAATTGTAAGATCCAATGTTCTTATAATTAAAAAATTTTTATTTTGTTGTATTAGCATATAATTTTTATTTGTGCTCATTTTATCTCATAAGAACTGATGTTGGCATTATCTAATTAAAGCCGAAATGTTTTCTTTTATTGGGATTTTCATTTGATAGAGGCTACCCTGTCTGGCTGACATCCTCTCTTTTACGTATTAATCTAATCTAAATAATTATATTGGTATTTATTACCGCGAGATCACGAGGAGGCTCACTTTGTCATTTTGTGGATGGAGACCCTGAGTTACCATTATGTCAGCCGCTACTCCCTTCACCTCTCAATCAAGCATCTCCCATCTCTTTACAAATGCCACCCGCAACAGAAGTAAGGCCAAGTGAAAAGAAAAAGATAAAAGGCACAAGAAAAATAATTTATTAAAACGTTTTATTCAAATTATTCAAAAAATAAACCTTCAACAAAGAATTCTTCACCATCTTAAGTTGAAAAATGTTTCTATGAAAAGGCATAAGAATGTAAAATTGTTGTGAGATTATGTGGTGAGTGAGAATAGTTGGAAAACGACTTCGGTATTTTATTTAGACTCAGCCGACTTGGAGAGACCTTCAACATTCGCGGACATTTTAATGGCAATTTTATGAGCTGCCCCAACCGAGACACCTGAGCCTAAGCCTCAGCAAATAATAACAACAACACAACTTTCCCATAACAAATTGGCAAAGGATTCATTTTTTAATTATTTACGTTCATCTTAATAGTAAATAACGAATTAAAAAAAAAATCACCTTAAAATTAATAAATCAACGATATTACATTAAAAGAATATGAATTTCAGTGAATATTTATTTATAAATTAAGCTTAATTACGTCTGAATGAAAAAAAAATCACAATCATTCTAGAGCCCGGATCTCTAAAAGTCTTCTTGCTCAAGGGTCAGATTCCCGACAAAAATGTACTCAAATTACGTAGATGGATAATTATTGGGCAGGAGCAGTAGCCCATAATTATCCATCTACACAATCACAGTCACTACTTTGGAATAGATGTACTTAAATTATGTTGGGCATAGGCGCCGGAACTGGGGGGGGGCAAGGGACATTGCCCCCCCCTGGCATCCTACAGGGGGGCAGAGGGGGGGGCAAAATTTCTTCTTTTATTTCATTTATTTTTAAAAATGATATATTTTTACTTTTGAAAAATAAAATCTTCTAAATTCAAAAATTTAAAAGAGTAAGAAATTCATTTTTTTTTTCAAATTTTTTCCAAAAATTTTTAATAAAATCACTGGCAAATTTTTTAAAATTTTAATTTTTTTAAAATTGTGATTTTATTTAAAATTTTTAAAACTTTATAGGTGATTTGTTTTTGTTTTATACTATTTGAACATATTAAATTATTTTAATTTTCTAAAAAAAATTTTTTGCCCCCCCTGATTCAAATTCGTTCCGGCCCCCTGATGTTGGGTATCAAATAATTTAAATTAATATGGACGGGTTCTAAATAGTCCCAGAGGTCAAAAAGACCTTAAAAAATTATCATTCTAACTCCCTACAACTTATTGGCTTATACGCAGTTTCTTATAAAAACACAAAAGTACAGTTAGCGCCACAATTAAGTCCCCACCTGATAGCTAGAGCCTTAAGTATATGGTATAGTATATGGTGTATAGTGAAATAATTTTAATGACCGGAAAGGTAAAACGTAAAATCTGGTACAGATGATTTTATTTTACCTTTAAAAATTTAAAATTATTTCACCATATACTTAAGGCTCTAGCTAACAGGTGGGGACTTAATTGTGGCGCTCACTGTACATGTATACAAGATAGTATTGATTATTTATCTATCTATGTGAGATAAACATTTTTTTAAGATAATTAGATAAAATTTAACTGTTTTTTTACGAGTCATACCTGAGAGAAGCGCAAGGCTAGAGGGTGGCGCAAGGTGGTGCGCTGCAGAGGATGGTGCTGCTGCCTGGTGGTAGTTAGGGGCAGCGAGGTTTGGTGATGCCGGCTCCGCTAAATGGGGGTGACCATGTGGTGGAGGTGGCGCCAAGTGGTGCGAACCCGCAGGAGATCCCATCTGATTTAATTAAAAAAAATAAAATAAAATATTAGAAGGAAAATAAATAAGAATTCTTCTTGTTAAGCCAAATGATTCGCTTTATTACTGCAACTTGAAAACTTGAGAATGAAGGCCTTTATCAGTCAGGATTGTTTATTCAAAGAGATAAATTTCTAAATTTCGGTCTATTAAGGGATTTTGGAAGTAATTCCCATCAGCTTTTTCAAACAAAATAATGAAATTACGATCGGCAATTTAAATAATCTGCTCTTTTATTTGCCATCAGTGGCGTATCTAAGGGGCGGAGGGGGGGGGGGGCTGCGGCCCCCTCAGTCTCAAAATCTTAAAATATCTAGTTTTCCAAACTATGTGGCGCCCTCCCTAGGGGGCGCGTATTCTAAGGGGAGGCGCGAATATTGGCCACCAGAAATTTTTCAAATATTACTCAGTTAATATAAATAAAAGATATTTATATTTAATTTATATTTTTTAACATTAACAATTTTTACTTTTGTATATTTTAAAAATTTTATGTGGGGGGGGAGGGATAATATTAATTATTTTATAAAGGTCGAGGCGTGGGGAGCATAAAGTTTGGAAACCCCTGATCTAGAGCCTTTAGCACAACTCTAAAATATTTCAGGACTGTTTAGGTGGCCTAAAAATGTTTCTACACGTGATACATAAAATTTACAAAAATTTGTCTGGGTTCCTAGGGTACAAGTTTTCCGGAATGAGAACCCCCTTCCCGTTGGGGGGATATTCAATACCCCACAAACCTCCTGGATACTCATCAGCTCCCCCCCCCCCCCCAAATAAATATCTAGATACGCCAGCGGCGTGAAACTACTTGCCATTAAAGGATTAGACATATTTGGCCAGGGCGGAGTTACAATGTTTAATAATAATTAGGTATGGAAAGAATGTTACTTATTTTTCTAATATTTTTATTGTCGATAGCAAATCACCAAAATAAGACAAAGAAAGAAGAAGAATAATCTTATTTAAATAATACTGAACCCAATAAACAATTTATAGAATTCTGTTAATTACCTGAGTAGAAATAAGTTGAGATCCAGGCGAACTATATGAGGAAGCAGCAAGACCAGGATAACAGGCATTTGAGGTGGAAGCGGCGATTGTGCCCTGATGATGAGAACCGTAGATTCCGCTGCTGTGATGCTCAGATACTGTGTACAGATAAAAATCTTCATTTAAAAAAAAAACATTTAGAAATTTATAATTGAAGAATTTATTTATTAAACTTGCCATGAGTAGCAGGAGCAGAGGCGAACGCAGGCTCTGGAGGGGCATTGATACCAGCAGCAGCTGCAGCGGCGGCCGCTGCTGCTGCAGCCGCTGCTTGAGGTGGAAGTGAATACCCTGCGGCAGCTGCAGCGGCTGCTGCTGCAGATCCTGAATAAGACATCGGCAATGGTGGCATCGAACCATAGCTGCTCGAAGAATTACTACTCAGTTGTTTACGAAGACGAGCCCGCCGATTACTAAACCAAACCTGCGCCAATCATAGAAATTGTATCTTTGTGTAATTTTATCAAAAAAATTTAAATAAAAAAAATTTTACGATAACATAAAGTAAATGCTTTATGATTTTAATAAAATTTCTAAAAGGAATGTTAATAGGTAATAACATCAATAATAATAATAATAATTACGACCCTAAGGAATTACTAGTAAAACGGATGTAATAAACCATATAGTAAGCTGCTAACGTAAGAATAAAATAAAAATAAAAACGTTAACACCTTTAAATCTGAGCTAGAAATATATTAAAAAAAAGAATAAAAAAAACCTTTAAGATCGTCACCTAGCCGGTTTTTTCCTTAAGCTTAAAAAAAAAATGTTGTCTGTTTTACTTTTGAAAAATAATCCTTTAATCAAATCCAAGCCATTTAAGTTGAAATTAGATCATATTTCTATTACATCTATAATATTAGTAAGTAGCATGTAATTTTTATTTAGAGAAGGCCCCGAGAGGTTCATCTAATGGAACTGATAGATGATAATAATTAAATGTGAATGATAGGTTGCTTACCTGGATACGTGCTTCCGTGAGTTTCGTCCTTTGAGCCAGTTCTTCTCTTGTGTAGATATCTGGATATTGCGTGCGTTCGAATGCCTTTTCTAGTTCGTCAAGTTGTTGTGCTGTGAATGTCGTACGACTGCGTCGTTGTTTGCGTTTTAAAGGAATGCCAGGTTCACTCTCGCAGTCCGACCCATCGCTCGCCTTGCCTGACAAATAAATTGCATTTTCTTTATTAATATGGTTTTTAAATATAGTTTTACGTGAAAACTATTTTTCATAGTTCTTACTAATAGTAATTATTACTTTCTCTTACCTATTTATGTTAATATATATAGAAAGTATTGGATGAATGTCAAAAATTCGAGATTTTGATGGATATTCGCGTTTGAATGCAACAAAGTGCTTTTCGCAACATGGGCTGTCTGTGTCTGTGTTCAATTTAAAGCATGAAGGAATTGAGGTAGGAAGTTGAAATTTTATATTTAAGTTAGCCACCCAACTAAGATGTGAAAATAAGCTTTTGATCAAAATAAGCCAAAAAGTACTAGTACTTTACTGATGTACTTTTTTTCGATTTTCTCAAAATTCGGTTCAAAGATTTTGTTTAAAATTCATAAATCAATTATTTTTTAGATGCTCTTTAAAATGTATCTTCACATTTTGCCCTTGAAATCTTTTGAAGCACATTTTCCTCTTGTACTTCATGGGTAAGATGGGAGAAATGGTTGCCATGTTAACAGAATATAAATATTTTCCCATATTTATAAATTTTACATCTTGAATTCAAATGTACTGTGTGCCCTCGGGGCTTGGTGTAGGGGTTAGCTAACCTCGTATACCAAAAGTCGCGGGTTCGGACCCCAGGCAGTCCGATGATTTTATTTAAACCATTTGGATACCAAATGGTGCTACCAAAGATGTTCAAATAGTGCTCTTCCTGGATTTATTTGAAGGAGGTATAAAGTTATAGCTGAATGCTGATATTCAAATAGAATAGAATGAAGATGGTCCCATATGCGACCGAAACGTCGGTCCTGGTTTGACAATAAATTGAAATATAAACTAGCTGCTTTGCTCATTCTGTCTACCTATTTGAATATCTCCAATTATTGAAACGTTTTGTCTTTTAAATAATGCCATTCTCAGTCAGTTAATAGCTGAAAAGCATATTTTACCATAATTAATATATTTTACCGTAATTTTTAATCAAAGAGACGAAAAAAATAGGAAATCGAACCACGGATCTGCCGATTTTTACTCAGGACTGCTTTAACTATAATATATTTGTCAAATTATTATTCTTTATAAAAATTGAATTAATATATAAATAATTATACCGTATGTTGATCCGTTCCGGTCATCAATACGTGTTTATTCACTTGAGTAACAACTTGTTTTGATAAAGGGTTTTAATTTCAAATATATTTATTGAGGCTTAAATCAGCCAATGACCATTAGTAGGGATCATTGATTTTTTTTTTAAATAAATAACTTTATTTGAAATTAAAATTTTTTGCTGTAACTTAAAATTAATATTAATAATTTATATTATTTTATATTCTATCCGGGTGAAGGGATGACTTAGTTTTTATTCAAACCCCTCCCCCCTCTCCCCTCTTAATCAGCATTGCTGCATTAAATCCACGGCACGTTTTTCTTTTCCTTTCTATACACTCTTCGTGTTTAATATTTTTTTTTTTTTTTGATTTTTTACTTTTTTTCATTTTAAAATTTAATTTCGTATCAATAAAAGTGATTCCAGTTCTTTTTTAAAGGCAATTCAATTCAAGACTCTGCAAAAATCCATTTTCATCAAAACATAAATAACTAATATAGCATGAATTTAATTGTTCATAAAAATTCTTTAATTAACTTTATATAAGGAGGATCTTAGTTAAAATATTTTATTTGTCGAGAAATTTTATTATTTTTTACAATTTACATAAAGAAATATAGATGGGATAGATTCTGAGATTCTGTTATAGCAATTGTTCTCATCGGGAGGTCCTGTTCCAGAGGAAATTTTTTTTATTCATGCTATTCTGAAGATAATTTAAGACTTGGTGAGGTATCTTAGTTAGCCAAGCACTCCGCTGTAGAAACCAAAAAATTATAAAATGGAATCACCGTTCGGAATCATCGTTCAGAATTAAATCATTTATTTTGGAAAAAGTTTTATTTACTATTTTTTACTTTACCGATTCTCAAAAAATGATCCGAGAATAAAACGGTTGGGAAACGTCTTTGTATAGGATTAAAATTTCAAAAGAAATAAAGATTAATTAAAATTTACAAAAGATGTAAAGTAGCCTCTTAGCTCTAAGATTTTGTTACTATTATGCGATTGTTTACAAATTAATTTAAATAAATAAAAACGGCGAGTCCAAATGTCATCAAATGCATTGCCCCTATAAATTAGGGATAACTAGAACAAAAGGTGATAGTTTGGTTGCCTAGCTAAAGGCGTACTTTTTATATTTTTTAATTACCAGAAGTTTATCATTGAATTTGGTGAATAAAACTATATTATTTTAATATTCTATATATTTATCGAATATTCAATCTATCCATGGATTTAAAATAATTTTATCTGAATTTTATTTTGCCGCTTTAAGTCATTCACACCCTCCTTTTATTTCTCGTTTTAATCTATTATATCGTTCTATACTGAATCATTGTTATCCTATATAACTTATTTATTCTTATCCAAATTTGATTACTTCTTATTTAACTTTTTTCGGCTATAGAGAGTTTTGATGTGTATATATTTTATATTATATAATTAATACAGAGGGTAACCAGGGGACGGACGTTCCACACTTATTTCTCGAGGTAAATTTTTATTTGCTTTATTTAGATGGGAATCAATAATTGATTTCTAGTATTATCTTTAGTTAATTCAACTGTTAAATTAAATTATAATAAATTGTTATTGTTATCTTCAAACAAAAACATTTAATGGTCACTTCATATTTTTTTTATTAATTCTAATATCATGGGCGAAGAGAAGGAGGGGAAGCGGAATTAAAATAAAATTTGATATATTTTTTTTATTAGTGTTTGTCTGGTTGGTCATCTGCAGTTTTATGATTGTTTTTGTCATTAGAGGTGATCCATAAAGAGAAGAAATAAATTAGCCTTGGCTTTTGGGTGGTATCAACATTTGTACTTGAGTCATAAAGCGGAGGAGTCGTGCCGTGTGTTTTGCACGCCACTTGGCACTTGTTCCTATGAACATTAGGGTGTTCGGGTGCTCATGTTGCACTTGCTGCGCGTTGTTGCCCAGGCTACAGTCGGCTTTGACTCTCCTTTCAAAAGAAGAAGGGTTATGGCCAGGCTTCAGGCGACCAGCCGACCTACCTGATCCGATCTTGTAAACTAAGCCGACAAAGCTGTCACTTATTTTAAATTTCTTTCATTGCTTATAAAAAGCCAATTATATATATAATCATAATTTTGATCAAGATTATTCAATCATTTTTAAATTAATTATTAAATGTTAACAATGTTATTTAAACTAAACATTAAATCGGGTATACTCTATTCATTATTGATTGAATTATGGTCTTGGTGTAATTGTAGCGTGCTTGTCTTCTATAGCAAGGGTCGAGGGCTCGGCCCATGCAGTCCGATGATTTTATTTAAGTCTTTTGGATACCAAATGACTTAAATAAGAATGCCTGGACCCCAATAAATATAAATTACTAAATACGAGTATTTAGTAGAGGCCTTAAATGGCCTAGGTTGGCGAGAAGAATGCGTGTGTCAATGAGAAAAAAGTGTGAGTGTTTTAAAAATAAAAAAATTAGTGGCCTTTAAAGGTAGAGTTTAAATCAAAATTTACCACCCCACCCCCCTTTTGCGGTGAATGATAATTTCAATTTTGACAACCTAAAGTCAAGGGGAGTGTATTTAGGATCTACAGATGAATATTTAAATACGAAAGCCTAAATAATTGTATCGTTAACAATTTAAAATTGAATCGTTTAAAACTCTATCCTCAGATACCAGAAAAAAAATTAAATTTATTAGTAAATTTTATATTCCAAGATCAAATCCTTGGCCTGAATGTTTATTAAAAAAAATTTATTTTAAAGAAATTACTGTATTTCCTTATACCGGTACTGTATTTCAGCGTTTGTCAACCTTTTCACTCTTATAGAATCGCAAAGATCAAGTTCTAGGGAACCTTCCTGCGTCCATTAAACAATCATTTTTCATATTTAATGATCTTTAGTGGAAACAAAAAATTAATCCAGTATTTTACTCGGTTATTTCAAAACATAAAAAATTACAAGCAATTGGAATAATTGTAAATATAATTATGCATAGTGTAAAGGTAAATAAAAAATTCCTTTAGATTATTACTAATTTTAATGTTAATATACTTATAATAGTTATTAATATGAAATCGCCTCTTTTTTGAAACATAGACGAATTCAACATTCGAGGTCTCTTTTGCTTGCGAAAGAATCTTTCAAGAAACCCTGGCTGGAAACACTGGTGTATTTTATAAATAAGAAAGAATTGCTTGTCACGCCAGATTTTTTGTGTCGAGATATACCGGTATTTAGTTTCCACCGATATACGATATAAGTCTAACTTAAATATTCAGCCTCATAGCTCAATTCCTTCATGCTTTAAATTGAACACACACAGACACACAGACAGACCATGTCGCGAAGACCACTTTTTTGGATTAAGGAGACCTAAAACGTGAAGATCCATCGAAATCTCGACAACGAATTTTTGACATTAATCCAATACTTCCTCTCTATATATATTAAAATATATAGAGGTAAGAGAAAGTAAAAAATTTGCACCTATACCCTAATCCTTTAAATCGTCTTTAATTCGTAAATTTGATTTGCCAAATTTAAGCTTAATTTGATTAAATTAGAAATTAAAGAATTAAGTTCTGATGGTGGAAATTAAAAATTTCGAGAGAAAAAGTGAATGATTTAAATTCGTAAGGGGGGCCCGAGGGCATGAGATGCAGATGAGTTTGTGGGAGTCTCAGTACGTGCTACGTGCCAGTTGACCAAAGTCCAATAACTGCTAGCCTCTCAGGCCTCAATTGGCGCGGTACTTCAAAGGAATTGATCACCATTATAAGCCATCGAGATTTCGGCTCAGATTGTCCCCCTTTTTTTTTTTTTTTTTTATTCATTTGATCTCTCTCTCTCTCTCTCTCTAGCTTTATCCCTTTCACTCTTTCTTTTCTGTTTTTAAACTTTAAATATTTTTCAAAATACTTTAAATATTAGGATAGATCAATATTCCAATAAATAAAAAATCTGGTGTGACTGGCGCTTCGGTAAGAGAAAGTTGTGCCGGTCACACCAGATTTTTTGTGCCGAGATATATTTAGTTTCCCATAGCACCTTAGTTTCAAACTTGACCACTTGCATTTCATAAGTAAAAAATAAAAAAAGTCAATTGATTCAAAATTTCCCTAGGCTCTGTGTAAATGTTGACTGCTTGAAATAAACCATAGTTGTTTTAAATATTTTAATCTCATACCACCACTTTTTTGAATTCAGGGGTCCTCAAAACGTGTATATCCATCAAAATCTCGACATCGAATTTTTGACATGAATCCAATACTTTCTCACTATATAGGCCTATATATTTCATATATACATAGGTAAGAGAAAGTAAAAATCTTCATCCAAATGTCTGGAATCGAATCCTATTGTTATCAATATTGATATTGTTATCTTCATTAAGTTCTCATCCATTAAGAGGGAGGTTTATATTTATATTAATACTGACTGGCACAGTGGTAGTAGAGTTCTTGCCTCTTGTTCTAAGGGTCAGGGGTTCGCGTCTCATGCGACGACAAATTCGTTACCAATCAATCGGATTAAATAGAGATGGGATTTAAAATGGCCTCAGATGCCCAAAAATACTTTAAATTAAAAATACTGTGAAATAAATAAACCGTGCCTAGTTTACGGTTATCTACCTACTTTATTCATTTTAGAAATAATTTCTTTTGAAACATCTATATATAATAATTGCGGTGTGTCCGTCTGTCCGTCCGTCTGTCCGTCCGTCTGTCCGTCCGTCTGTCCGTCCGTCTGTCCGTCTGTCCGTCCGTCTGTCACGCTCTGTTTGACCAACTTCCCGTTGGAATTTTGAAACGAAATTTTGCAGTCTTATAAAGGACGTTATGGAGAGTCCCGGAAAAATACTCGGGTTCCGAAATTCCTATAACTTTTTGAGTTATTAATTGCTAAAGTTACGATTTCTCCCATAGGAAATGTATAGAGAAATATTTAAGTATTCTTTGCAGTTGTGTATTCTTTGAATGTAAACAAATCCTCAAGCAGGCACAGGACTGGAATACTTAGTTGTTAGTAATAATAATTTTCTTTTCATAATTAAGAAAAAGGCGAGGGTCCGCCGCAGGCCGCCGAGCCAGCTGATGGGGGTCCAGGGGGGCGTAGCCCCCTCCTGGACTCCAGCCCGTTTCTCATAATTAAGAAAGGCGAGGGTCCGCCGCAGGCGGCCGAGCCAGCTAACGGGGGTCAAGGGGGCGTAGCCCCCTGTCTAGACGCCAGCCCGTTTCTCATAATTAAGGCGAGGGTCCGCCGCAGGCCGGCCGAGCCAGCTGCCGGGGGTCCAGGGGCGTAGCCCCCGCTCTATAGGCGCCAGCCCGTTTCTCATAATTAAGAAAGGCGAGGGTCCGCCGCAGGCGGCCCGAGCCAGCTGGCGGGGGGTCAGGGGGCGTAGCCCCCCTGTCTAGACGCCAGCCCGTTTCTCATAAGAAAAGGCGAGGGTCCGCCGCAGGCCGGCCCGAGGCCAGCTATGTGGGGGGTCCAGGGGGCGGGGCCCCCCCCTGGCCATACGGAGCCCGCCGAAGGCGGCGGCGGCGCGGCTAGTTTTTATTTAATTAATATTTTTATTAGTCATATTTTATAATATTTTTCTTACTTTTAAATTCAATCAGTATATAAAATTAAAATTTTTGATTTATTATTTATTTACGCTTAATTATAATTAAATATAGATGTTTATATATAAACTAATGGGATATAATATTGGAAAAAAATATAAATATATATATATGTGAATGAATAATGGTTGGTTTGGAATTCAAATTAATAATAATAATACATGATTATGATTCGATGACATTTTTATAGGCGAGGAAAAAGATATTATGCAAATGAATTGCCACGAAATTGTTTTTGAAATCTCTGCCAACACATTTGTCCAGACAGACAGACGTTCGTCTTCTTCTTTTTAAATCTAGACCATCATTAGGTTATTAATTAACTTAATAATAGAGCGGAGATACGACATATATATCCAAGAATAAGAATTTTAAAAATAAACAAAGGCGGTGCCGGGTGGCCTTTTACTGAATAAATACTAAAAGTAAATGAAATTTTAAAGTATAAATGTCAAAAAAGATGATGTAATCGAATACATCTGATTTGAATATTGTGGCCTGAGAGAGAAGGAGAGGGCATTACCTGAGGTGCCAGGTACCCGGCTCTGGTCGGATGCTGGTCAGCCTGGACCAGGCCCGAAGACCATCTAATTAATTCCACCGCCGGCTGCCCGATTACAAGCCCCAATCACAAATACACTACAATTATTTATAAGGACGTCTTTTAGAGTCAGCCAAATGCCACATTTTGAACATCTGAGAGAGGATCGCGTGTGCTTTTGAGTTAAGCTTTCTTCTTCGTAGAGCAAATTGATACTAGGTCTATTTTTTTTTTTTTTTACAAGCTGCTATTACTCGGTTCATTCATGTCCCACCCTCACGAGCTTTGCGGAAAAGATAATAACCGCATTTAGTTCAGAGAGGTGACTGTCCGATGGCGACTTGATTTTCAATCATCTTTTTTTATTTATCCCATATTACAAATTGAAAATATTTGAAAAGATATAATAACTAGCATGCTATTATTATTTAATACAAATCAACTCTCTTATTTATTATTAATATAATAATACAAGTAGCTATTATATATCTATTTTTTTCTTCCTTAATATAATTTTCTTTTCGATTCTTTGCAGTGGCGCAACCAGAATTTGCTTCTGGGGCTTGAAAAAAATTTAGTATAAGAAAATTTCACAAAAAAAGGGGGAGGTTTGAAGCCCCCCCCCCCCCCCCCCTGACTACGTGCCTCAGAGGAAAAATAAAATTCAATTTTAATTTAAACAAATAAAAAAAATGTACCTTATAATCTAGACCACATTTTTGTATAAAAATAGGGATTTTTTTTTTTTATTAAAATTATATTATAGGGCGTCTTTACAAGCCGTTTCGACTGCCGAGTTACTCTGCAGCCGTTAGGTCAAGTACTGTGCCCTTGCTCCGACTCAAGTGAACTAACTGTCATGTCCGTTACGTGCCTTTTTATATATTTATATTAAAAAAAATTTACCATTGCTCTACGTGAGACTATCAAGGCAGCCGAAAGCAATAAAGAAAAAATATATTTCTCTTGTACTTTATTTCATACACTTGTCGACGTTTCGGCTGATAATCCGGCCTTCATCAGGACATGTGCTGTTTGCCTCGAGCTTATGGCAACTGCTGACATATTGTTGGTGCCAATATTCGTTGGATGTCATGACTTCTGGTTCAATAGTAATAGTGATACAGTATACTTTTTAAGAAACTTTTTTTTTTTTTCAAATAAAAAGACAGGCTACTATTTTTCTTTTCTGTTTGTAATACAGGCCTACATAATATGTATAATAAATAGCAATTTGAATTTTTTCTCTCCTGGAGGGGGTGGGGTTAAAGCCCTAACCCCCTCCCCTGGTTGCGCCACTGATTCTTTGAAATTGTTCTCCATAAATTGTCTCGATACCCTTAATTGTATTTTGAGAAAATTAGGCCTAATTGTTTGCTTCTGCATATCACTATTATACTCGTGTGACTTGGTCCTTTGTTATTTGTTGCCTTCTCATCCATCTTGTCTTTTCTGCCAAATGGACTCATCACCTTTCAAGACCTTTTTATGTCAATTTCTTCTAAACAATTTTCCTGTTGACATTTTTTTTTGTATTATTTTTAATATTTATCCTCTCTTTAATTTCAACCCTTCGAACCCAATTTATTAATTCATTTTAAAATTTAATATGAATTTAAAAATTATGTTTTTGAGTTTTTTTTTTTTTTTTGGGAGTCCCTGAAGGTGTTTTGAAACTTTACAATGCCAAACATTTTAATTAAATAAGAAAAATTCAATTAATTTTCTTTAGAAAGAAATCTCTTATTTTTTTTTTATTCTTTTTCTTTTATTTTTAATTAAATTTTTTTTCCTGAATCATTATTTATTTTATATATTGTCATTGAATGACTTTATTTTCTAAAAAAATAAAAAAAAAAACCTACTGTACAGTACAAATACTTAAATTAAATTATTTACTTTATCATCAAATTTTGTCATAATTAAAAACAAATAAATTAATGTCAAATTAGTTATTCTAAAAAAGAGAAAAAATTAATTTCTTTAAAAATTAGAGGTCCCTCCCCATATTGTTTCGATCACTGGCGCTGATTCTGCGTCATTATTTCACGCGCAAACTAAAAAAAATAATAATTCAAGTGTGGAAAAATATAACAATTCAAAAAATACACTTGGTCAAAATATGTATTAAGTGTACATAAATCCCCATGGATGATGATAAAATAAAAAAAAAGAATAAATATTTATACATAACAAAGATTTATTCAATGAAGTTAACAATATTAAACTTTTGAAGTTAATTAATGTCAAAATAAAACATTACGTTTAATAAATGTTTAACTAATATCAACTAAAGCTCCTTTATGGCAATTGAGCAAGTCATTCTTTCTACTTCACTCGAGTATAATAGCGCACTGTAATCGAAAACATATGTTACATAAATGTGGACGAGTATTTGTCAAGGACCTGTCAAAATGTCACATACGGTGACATGTTGTTTTTTTGGGCGGGAAACAGGAGGAGAGACAAGGAAAATAAAAAAATAACATTATTAATAAAAAAAAAATTTCTTCGGTCTTTTTGAAGTTTACTTTTTTTTTTGAGACACTCTAACCCCTTGAATTGGTGGTTCGAGAAAAGTGGCTTATTTATTCAAAGAGAAGGTTAATAATATAGGAGTGAGTTAGTTTGATTCTTTATTCATAAAGGTAAGAGGAGTTTAAGGCTTTGGTGGTCTGTAACTTAGAGAATGCAACAGCAAGCAGCATATGTAACATGTTTTCGGCGGCCTTGTCTTCTTGAAAAGCCGCCGCTTCAGCAAGAGTCAATCTCCCCTCTTCTAAGATCAAAATGGAAAACGAACTTCTATTTTAATCCTCTTAATTTTTTAATCTTTCAAAATAATGATTTATTTAAAAGGGATGAAGAAAAACGTTAAAGGGTTTTTGAAATTGTAAAAAAAAAAAAAATAAAAATGACTCAATCTTGATTAATCAATTTTATTTTAAAACAAGATATTATCCTTAAATAAATCATACTAATAATTCAATATAAATATATACATAAAAAATAGAGATTAGAAATTTCTGATTACATTTAAAGAAGTTTATATTTTTTACTAATTTATATTTAATAAAAGATCACTATTTTATTGGAAATTTTAATTATATAAATATTTTAATCCTCTGGTTAACAATAATAATTTTTGACTAAACGGACAAAAAAAACTTGAGATACGGTGAAGAATAGACCTTCACTTAACATTAGGAACGCTTAGGGATACGGTATCGAAAAAAAGTATCGATACTTGTACTTGGTATCGTATCGAAAGGAAAGTATCGATACCAGACGTAGGTATCGAGCATTTTTTTAAGTATGAGTATTTTTCCTCTTTTTTTAAGTTTTTTCGGCATCTTAGGATCCTGATGTCGTTCAAAGGGTCCAACGGAAGAAGTATCGAGCAAAAAAAGTACTAGTATCGAAACAAAAGTATCGATACTTTTTCGTGTC